>CAJUYI010000570.1:62525-93841 GCA_910591695.1 Galerucella pusilla | reverse complement strand
TTTGATTGTTTATAACAAAGCAAGCAATTATTGTGTGGCATTTTTTTATATCATAGTATTCAAAGTTATTCGACATTTGTTATAAACATATACCTATCATTCAATATTGTTTTTTTAGGGTTTTCTAAATGAGTTATGTAAACTACAACTCGCCAAATGCAATTATCAGTGTGGAGAATATCCAAGAGCTTTAATGTACTTGGAAGATTACATCATGGACAATAAAAGAGAACTTCACAATAATTTATCATTTTTCGCCGAGGTATGTATTTATTAGGCAATTTTAACTTTTTAACTGATTATTTTAATATAACTGAACATTCAGAGATGACCCTGGTTGTTTTCCATCAGCCCTACTCCATCCAAACGATAATTTAGCCGACAGGATCCATTAAGGATTACAGTTACAGACCTGATCTCCTGTCCTTCCATGTTTAGCTGGGTTTCTGCTATCTGTTTTGGAATTCCTTCGACTTGTCCTAAGCAGAGTATCTCATTCCTTGCTTTGAGCTCTATCTGGTTCAAGATAGTTTTCTTTACCGGACTTGAAGGGATTCTCAGTCTAAATCAGTTGGTTTAGTACTTCCTTAACCGGAATACAAATAGTCATTCTCTTTTTAGATTTATGCACAATTAGAAGAACCCGATGGAGTGGATGGAGTAATGGCCTTACAACCGAATGAACCATCTTTAGAACAAAGAATTCTTGCTTTAGAAGTAGCTGGGAAACTTGCAGACGCAACTAATTGCTATGAAAGAATGCCACAACCCTTACAACTTCGGCATATACAGGTTAAGTTAGTTTTCAGAGTATTTACTTATTATTACACAATTATTAACTATAAAAATGTATAAAAAATTAATTAAGATAGTAAGCTCGTAATTGTTGTATTCATAACCTCAAAATTTCTATTTCTATGCCTAAATAGACGGACAGTTAGCCTTTTTCCTGGGAAGATTTAAAAAAGATCTGCTAGGGGCAGCACCAGTGAGTACATATTTTTTGACGTACCTCCAATGGTGGTGCACATTTTTTAAATCTTCCATTAAAAAGGCTAACTGAAACTACTGATATTCAATCAAGGTACAGTACATACAAGTTCCTTTTTATTTTCAGGGCTTAACACAATGCTACTTGGGACTAGACAATGTAAACACGGCCTTAAATTTTGTAAAAGGAGCTTTAAATGGTCAACATGAATTTGACAATATGTTATTGGAGATGCAAGCTGAGCCTTTATGGAGATTAGGCCAATATGATGAATTAGATACTTTGGTTAAAAATACCAATTTATCAAAAAATAAAAGTTGGGGGGTACAGGTGGGAAGAGCTTTGTTACATATGAAAAATGGTATGTACCCATACAAAAAAGCTAATTATATAGGGTGTTTTGAAATGACACTTACAACGTTTGTATGTAGATTCCACTCGTAAAATTGGACAAAATAATATAACCTAAGTACTTGGTAATTATTGAAAAAAAATACAAGAAACATTTTTTTTTAAATCAATTATTAAAAAGTGATCTTGCAGACTTCATGAAATCATTAAATATCTTGAAAACTACAAAGTTTTTTGATATGTAAAGGTTATTCGTTTTTCACGTGAAAACCATTGAGGAATGCAAAATTGAATAAAAATTGCTTCAAAAGTCAGTGGCGAAAAAATGGGAGGGGAAAGTTAACTTATTCTTCCAAATCTACACCACTGGATCAAAAATTTAAAAATATGTTTCCATCAAAATATGCCCTTTTACATTTAAAACTAACCTGTCAAATGTAAAATCAATTTTTTCATTCATTTTAAAGTAATCGAATTAAAACATTTAATTTTTTTAAACTTTAACACCCTGTATTTCGAAAAGTAAGTGTGCTGGACCCCTTAATCCTCATATCATTTTGTCCAATTTTACGAGAGGTATCTACATGCAAACGTTGTAAGCGTCATTTGAAAACACCCTTTATATTATTTATCTTATAATAATTAGACAAAAATTTGTTTCTATCATATCCATGTGCTTATTCAGGAGAAAGAGATTATTTCAAATCGACAGTAGATGGATTGATGATGCAACAAGTGTATTCTTTCGGTGGTACAAGCTTAGAGGAAGGAGCATACAAAAGTGGTTATGGTTGTGTTTCAAAACTACATGCCTTAAATGAGCTTCGGCAAGTAGAAAAACTTATTTCTGATTTACTGGTTAGTCCAAATAATAGAGAGTATGCAGAGAATATTATGAAGAAACTTTCAAACGAATTGTCACTAAGAATAAAAGTAAGAATCTATTTTTTTTAAGCAAAACATAGTGAACTGCTTATTTCAGGTTGTTCAAGAATCCGTTGCAATTATAGAGCCCATATTATGTTTGAGGCGAGTCTCCTTAAATTTAGCCAAAAATATTGCAGAGGAAAAAGTTCAAACTGCAATACCATTCTTAAATTCATTAATTGGCGAATGTTGGCTTTTGAGTGCTAAAACTGCAAGATCAGCAGGTGTAAGTTTCCATTTTAAAGGTTCATATATTTTTTTAAACCTTATTTTATTAGATGCATCAGCAGGCCTATACTTATTCAATAAAAGCTGAAGAATATGCGCCTCCCACGCTATTTTTAGATAAAGCAAAACTTCATTGGCTAAGAGAAGAACACGAGCAAGCACTGCATTGTTTAAGAAGAGGTGTTGAAGTTATAATGCCAGAAGGCAATTCGCCCGATATGCTTACAATTGAACAAAGGTATGTTGTGGTATTTGATGTATCCAAATTTGGTAAACTGTGTTTCAATATTTGTTTTTAAATACTACCTAGTTTTTTTTTTTATTTTTTTTAGAAAATTATGTGCTGAAGCTAAACTTCTTATGGCATCATACAATGAAGAATTATCCAACGTTGACATCGATGTAAATAGGCAGATTTTCAAGGAATCTGTAGAAATGTTCAAGGAATGGGAAAAAAGTCTGGTGAGTACTGACATTCTATGAAATTCCAGATAAACATTCCGATTTATTTGTACGAAAATTTCAGGTTTGTCTAGCACACTTTTTAGATAAACTTTTTCAAAGCTACAACAGTTCCGAACAGGATTCCAAAGGTAGCGATTTGCAGTTGCAAATGATTAATTACTTTGGTAAATCATTACAATATGGGTCACATTACATTTACCAATCGATGCCTCGTATGTTATCCATATGGTTCGACTATGGTACTCGATTATTAGATGTGCAAAATTCAGTCAAAGAAGAAAGGAAGCCTATTTTGTTACGTATGACTAAGTTGATTGATTGTTTTTTGGAACGGCTACCTTCTTATGTATTTCTGACGGCATTTTCTCAATTAGTATCAAGGATATGTCATCCTCAGAAAGAAGTTAGTAATTTTTTAAACAGACTATTATAGCAGCTTATTATCCTCAAACTACTCGATTTTTAGGTTTATATTGTGTTAAAATCTATAATAATTAAACTAGTTCAACAGTATCCCCAACAAAGTTTATGGATGATAATATCAGTTGTTAAATCCAGTTATTCTGTGAGGTCTAAAAGATGTGCCGAGATCCTTTGTGATCCTAAATTAAAGACTACAAGCCTGACTAGGTTAGTTCGGGATTTTACTAGTCTGGCGGAAAAATTGATTGAATTGTGCAATAAAGAAATACCGCCTGATGCTAGTACTGCCAGTGTCAATACTTTACTTCGAACATTACCAAGGTAAATAATTGTGTAACTGATATTTATAGAATTTTAGTGGACCATTATGGAAAATATTATAACTTTTCAGATTATTGGCAAAAGATGATTTTAGTGAAATTATGATGCCTACATTTAAATTAAGGAAACTCATTATACCAAACCCAGATTTCAGTAATGCTCAACATAACCCTTTCCCAAATGCTTATGTCTATATAATAGGTATCGAGGATGAAATTAGCATACTGCAAAGTTTGCAAAAACCACGAAAGATTTCTTTAAAAGGTTCAGATGGAAAGAGGTAAGAAAACTTTATTATTATCAAGTATAATTAGATTTGCTTACGTTATTGATAATCTAGTCATTTTGAAAACACATCAATTCTCAATGTATTTTACGAATGCAAGAAACAAAAAATAATAGTGTATCAGTTTATATTAAACTCAGTTATGAACAATTCATTTGATGTTCGTAATAATTTACAAACTGACATTACATTTATAATAGTTACAAAATAATTAAGAGTTGTAAACTTTCTTTTCTACATTATTTGAGGATGTCTATTTGTTTATATTTAAGATTTTTTGAATAAATAAATAGTTGCAATTTGCATAATTTGTCCATATTATGAAGCAATAAAACATGCACTCTCAAAATAATTAATATGTAGTACATTTTTCATATAATTGCAATTTCATTAATACAATAGGACAATACTATTTGTTATAGTTTTACAATTGATTTATAAAAATTACTTAATAATCTTATATTGTAATATACAAGAGTTTTTATTTGATATTGTTGCATCTAAAGTGTAATTACTTACTTGAATTTATAAATTAATTGAAATCCATTTTTTTTCAAATATATTAATGAAAGAACAATATTTATTTATCATAATACGTTAAGTTATTTCTTTATTATATTGTCTTTTACATCACCGCCTTTCAATGCTTCTACTTTAACATCACCTTTCATGTTCTCTATTTCAACACCACCTTTCATGTTCTCTACTTCTACACTACCTTTCATGGCTTCTACTTCAGCTGCACCTTTCATATCTGGTGTAGTTAATGTATTTGTACCAGTAATATCATCGTCGTCATCTCCCAAATCCTTGTTATATAAGCTTGGATATTTTTGCATACACCCCTGCATAGTCTTAAAAAGATCATAACAGTCACTGCCTTTTGGATCTGCTTCAGAATAGTGAAAACAGCTAAAGGCGTTTCTAAATTCGACACCACATGGTCCTGTTGCCATTCCACCCAAACAAGGACAATTCCAGTTTATATCGCCGTTGTCTAAGATCAAGCCAGGTTGAGGTTGTACTTCGGGTAGTTTGACTTTGCTAGGTATTTGGTGATCTTCTTTTGTGGCGAAAATAACGATGTCCTTATTGTTAGGACCTAATTTTCGACAATGCGACATTGTTTTTGGTACCTTATTTTAATTAAATTGAGTACAAGAATTACAGATTATAGAAAATTATTTCAAATGGAAAAATTAGACGTAACCTTATTCTTCTTCTTTTTCATTCACTTGGTATATTAACAGTAGTGCATCTCCAGGGCGGTACCTTTGAAGTTTAAAAGTAACTGTCGGCCATGTTTTCTGGATAAATGTCAGGTCAGGAGCCAGCGTTATGGGAACGACAGACTGGTACTTAAAAATTTCTTTATTGTAACAATCCAACAAATGAGGATATTTTTCGTAATTTTCGTTTGTTAAATGTTGATATATTATGACTTTATTTATGTCTATACTTATAAAAAAAAGATATTATAGACTATGTTTTTTTAAACACTCTGCATCATATGACTTTTGTGTGTTCCTCTCTCGTAGATATTCAAACAATGGGGTTTGGTATGAAAGTAACAGCTTGTCAATAATAATATTTATTATCCTTACATCTGGTTCACCAAAGAGAAACATACCTTTGTGAATCCTTAGGAAATGAGAAGAAGCTATCGTTTGTCTTCGCTCTACTATTAAAACAGCCTTTCACTGCACATACATGTCCTGCCATTGTAAAAGATTATTTAAAAAGTCACAAATATCTATATTCAGTGAAATAAGGCTTTACTTTTTAAATGTTCTCACTAAACTCACTCAAAAAACAATTTACAAAACACCTGTTCACACATAGAATGAGAAATAATGCAATTAACATCCGTTCGTGACGTTTTCTTCTTCCTTCGTTCATCATGCTGAGTAATGTCAGAAGTCAGAACTGCCAAATAGCTCGAATGTACATATTCCATTGGTTGGATTCAAATCAGACAGTGACAGGAGAATGCACTACACTCCTTCTTCTCGATTGGTCTACATATTTTATCCTCAGAACATGGCGTCTAGTATGCGCAGTCAAATCTGCGCGACTTTTGCCGCGTGTCTAAGATGCACTACTGTGTGACTTGGTTCATGAGTTTTATTCTTAGAACATAAAGTAGTAAGGAAGGAGCGTGTGCTACATCTCCCATAATAAATAAATGAGACAAAGTCGGCCATTTTGGATAACCCTTTTATGACGTATTGTTTGTTTGGTCGCTGTTTGAAAGTTGGTTTTTATGTTATATTTTGCCGATTATTCATCGGTGAGTACATATTATTATAATAATTATAATCTACAGATGTGAATATTGGTCTTTATGTTAAAAATTTCAAAAAATACACATATAGTTGTTCCTAGCCTAAATTTTCACTTGACATGATATGACATGACATGGGCGTATCATTTTGATGTTATTGTAAATAAAAAATTAAATTTAGTTTATAAAAATTTAAATGTACCTGTGATTGTTTTTTACTTCTATTTTACCAACTTTAATGTCTATAATGCCATTAAAATAATGTTTTGATAAACAATTCACTCATAAAAATTTTCAATTAAGTTTTTGAAAATATTAACTCCATTTTATTGAAATAGTTTTATCCTAATTAAAATTGGGTACGGCGCCACTGATATATTCTATTCTGCGGCGGCCATTTTGGATAACCATCCCGGGGTACGTTCGATAACATCAACCTAGCATAAGACTTACGCGAACTGTCGTTCGAAAACATGAGTAGGCAAAGTTTGGCAACGTTGTATCGGCCGTTCGAAAACATCGAATAATATTATCCGACGTCCTCCTTCGTCAATCGATTTAAGAGTAGAATGAAAAGTATCCGACTTGCGCACTAGTTTATTTGTAAGTTAGTTCTTGTTTTGTTATTGGTTTTCAATTGATAAATTGATTGTTTGCATCCTTTTTCTAAACTATCATATTACATTACAATAATAATGATGTCCTGTACAAACAATATCATTCAAATTGAAGAGAAGTATTATAAATATGTTCAATGAAACATTTTTAATGGTTAAGTTCTATTATCAGTTGAAAGAAACAAACACCGATTATTACTTAATTAAACCTTATAACATTATAACAATAATAATTTGTATTAAATTAAATACCTAAACTCATCCAATTATCCAATCGTATAACATAACTTTTATTTTAACCTGCCAATTTAGTTCAATGGTTCATTCAGTTCACGAGCGCTTTGTATGACATTAGGTAGTTCGAAAACGATGACAAAGGAGATTAAACTTTCCGGACTATTTACCCCCACCACCGATCGAATGATATTCTCCTTAGAATACCGTTGTCGAACGCACCCCCGGTTAACTGTCCTTGGCGTAATGATCCTTCCTTACTACTTTATGTTCTAAGGTTTTATTCCACCAATATGATGTTTTGTGTGGTCTTGTCTGTTACAGCTATTAACCAATGTCGTATTTGGAGCTACCGATCAGTACGAGACCAATAATATTATAACCGGCAACATTTTTGAACAAAATATTTTTTCTTTTAGGTATATCTACATGTTAAAACCAAAAGATGACCTGAGAAAAGACTTTCGACTTATGGAATTCAATGATATTGTAAACCATTTGTTAGCCAGAGAAGGTGAAGCGAGACAAAGGCGATTAAATATTAGACTATATTCTGTAGCACCTCTTAATGAAGAATGTGGATTAATTGAATGGGTTCACAATCTTGTCGGATTGCGACCAGTTTTATTGTCATTGTATAAACAAAAAGGTTATAATAAACATGCTGTATATTGTAACTTATAATAAAAATATTAATTCCAGGTTTTGTGATGAAGGCCAAAGAATTGAGGGAGTATTCCTGTAACATTAGAGATTCTCTTGAAAAGAAGAGGGACGTCTTTTTAAAGAAACTTCTGCCTCGACATCCTCCGATATTAGGTGAATGGTTTAGAAAAACGTTTTCTGATGCACAAGTAAGTACTTATTACAATATCACGAGCATTAGTAAAAGCATATTTTGAATAACTTCAGATGCCTGAGCAACCTAATGCTTTTAAAAGCGCAAAGTTTAAATATTTTATATAACCAATACCTCCAGGGATTCCAGAAATAATATGTCCAACTCTCCTTTCAGAGCTGGTTAACAGCACGCACAGCGTATGTCAGAACCACAGCTGTCATGTCAATGGCTGGATACATGCTAGGATTGGGAGATCGACATGGGGAAAACATACAGTTAGATTCTACGTGTGGTGATGTTGTACATGTAGATTTTAATTGTTTATTTAACAAAGGTTTGTTATTTTACTCCATAAGATACTTTCCCAAAGATTTTAATTAAAAAAAACTGATGACAATCATAGGAGGTTGAAAATAGTGAAGTAGTTCAAATGGGCCACCCACTGTTATGTGGCCTTATTCATTATCGATTGTTTTTTAGGAGAAAAATTCGATTGGCCCGAACGAGTACCCTTCAGACTGACACAAAACATGGTGGCAGCTATGGGTCCGTTGGGAGTGGACGGGGTTTTTAGGAAATCGTGTGCCTGTACCTTAAGAGTGCTTAGAGATAATTCCAACACTTTAATGTCAATAGTAGCCCCATTTGTGTACGATCCGCTAGTATCTTGGCCGAGACATTCCACTTTACCTAACGTTCACAATTCCGAGCGGACAAATGAAGAGGTAACTTTTTTATTCGTATTTGTTTTCACTATAACGTTGAATATTGCTTTTTAGGCTGTGGATCATATAAAGAATATAGAATTACGACTTAAAGGATGTGTTAAAACTAGAAATAGGACGATAACAATGCCTCTGTCTGTGGAAGGACAAACGAATTATTTAATAAAAGAAGCAGTGAGTGTTGATAATCTTTGTCAGATGTATTTAGGATGGGGTGCGTATTTGTAATTATTATAAAAGTTTATGTTTGTATTGATTGAAATAAATTTATATTTTTAATGTAGTTTTTTTATCAAGAAAGCCTTCAATCCTTACTATAGCAAGCTGCAAGTTTACTTTGAAAAAACTGGTAGACTACTTCGCGTCCTTTGGAATTTTATTTCATTTTTTTGACTTACTTCAAATAAGGCAGATTAGAATAAAAATTTAGCTGGATCATTCAGTAATTGCTTTAAAAATCACGAATTTATTTAAAAAATGGTACTTTTTCGGCACTATCTAATGCTATTTCACGATGAATATTTCCACTTTGAACTGTAATCGTTATTATCTTTACATATAAGACAGTCTTCGGCGCGTCTGTCTGTCTGTTGCGATAAACTCACAAACCACTACACTGATTTTCATTATGTTTTCACCAATAGAAAGAGTAGTTCTCAAAGAAGGTTTTAGTATATGATTTGTTAAGTTTTGATATAAATTCGCTGAAATATAACGATATTTGTTGGAGGTATAGGAAAAAAATTAGCCGCTTGGGAGCTTTCAACGAAAATGCTGGCTAAACCCTTCGAGATATAACAAAATAATGTATGGTGGAATTGTATATCTTATACAGGTCGACAGAAAAGTCCGCCATGGCATATGTCTATCTCTTAAGGATAACATACTATATTACATTTTAATACTTTTCCATCGACCGTGTATCAACATAATATGCTATTAACGTTCTCAAAATGAAGCAAAATCATGCCTTAATGACACCCATTACTGCATGATTTACCTACATTACTCAACGATTTTCTGCAGGCAACCTAACGCACATTTTATGTTTATATTGATATAATATTTATATTGACAGTTAGGTACCTGTGGTGCAGGCAACCAAACATACATTTTAATTTTTGACGTATGAAACAAATAAATATTGAGAGAAACGAATACAACACAACTTACAGTCGACGGAAAAGCTTTGTAACTAACACGAGTATGAAAAGTGCAATTAACAATCTCGAACGTTAACGTGCTCGTGCGTTAAATTATCTCGATCGTTAATGGCCCTCATTAATACACTTGTTGGTTAAATAACTATAAACATTAAATGGCAATTATATTTATTATCATTATTTAATTAAAGCAAGTTATGGTAGATGGAAGTATTTTGATGCCGAAAATTTTCCATTTCAGTTTGAACCCTTAATAACGGATCACTCTGTATATTAATTGTTTTGTTTTTCACTCAAGTTAATTAGTTTACTTCCTACAATATTAATCATTGAGTCTGTTGATTCTGATCGGGATATTGAAACAAACTTATTAAATTATAGTTTTGTCATCGGTCCTTGATAAAAAAATTGTTCACGAAATCCCGTATTTGAAAGGACCCTCCGTTACAATAAAACAAGCATTAGTACCGAATAGTAATATTCGGTGATATTAGGTACATGCTTACATAATATAGGTACTGGTGAGCTAATATAGGCGTAAGAAAGCATAAATTATTACAAAGTATACAGTTATATCAATAACAATAAGAAATAGTTTTGAAAACTTACATACCTAGCAAACATCGACGAAAGCCATTTCCTTGGGCAGCAATTTCACCATTACTTCCATCAAATTGTTCGAAAAATCAACAGTTGTCTCTAAGTCACAAAAATCGGAAGATAAAATTTAATCATTGTAAATAAAAGTCTTGAAAAACACTCCCGATACAAATAACCGCCGGTTGTAAAATTTTTATTACAAATTAAATCGATCTAATATAACAGAATTCGGGCGAATAGCCGAGTCTTTGTTTGTTACTCATAGTCATTGTAACGTTTTTTGTCTAAACAAAAAAACTAGTTAACTGATAAGCCGAGTTGGTTCTTGTTTCTATCGTCGCAAAAACATGTAAAATTGAATATTAATGTCCGAAGACGAAAATTCTACATCAAAAATTGCGGTGTATTACTTTCAACAAAATACGAGAAATTGAATGTGACGTATGCGATATTTTTTAAAATAAAAACCAAAATAAATGGAACTATTTGACACCGCGGAGTAATTATGTTGCATGGCCCGCGGAGTAATTACATTGCTTGACATAAACATAGCAGCCAATCAACTTTGATTAATGTAAAGATAATCTATGTAAGCTGTAATATACCAAATAGGAAATCTTTCGATCTTTATTTGATTATTATACCCAAACTCACAAAAACTAAGGTATTTTGATGTATATGTACATGATTTCATATATTGGATACTCTTCTTGACCTTGACCACAGATCTATGAATAATATCCACTATTATCAACTTAATAAATTCAAATAGTAAGAAATAGGAATATTATTATACCGATTTGGTAGCACTGCTATAAATATGAAATGACAATCATGGCAATTCGAAGGATTTTTGAGATTTCTTAGGAAACAAGAGATATTTAATTAACTATTTTCGAAGGATTGATTTAAAAGAGTCTGCAAAACGACTGACCAAATTTGATTATATTCATAATATACCATAATATTCATATACAAATATATAACAAACATATATCGGTATAATGGCCTAACATAACAAATGAACAGTTAGGTTTGTACCTACCCTGTTTACGAATATTCCAGCTATGTATTCTATATATTATATTGGGGAATTTGCCTTCCTTTATGGTTTATAGAGTACGGCAACTTTCCATTCTTTACCTTTACACTTTATTTATTTCTACTTACAAAACATTACATGGGCTGTGTAAACAACAAATAATGTTTGTTGGTAACTTTGACATTATTGAGTGAAATGTAGATGGCGGCACACTCGTTATCATTTTAATTACCTACTTTTCTACTTCTACCTCGTACCTAATCTCGAAACAGGCCGCTAGATCGCACCACAATACAGTCACTGTAATCCACCGCTACAGTACAGAACATACCCAAAATCCACCGCAACATTAACCTAAAATTTCACTGCTTAAGCAAAAGTGAAATTTTCAATAGGCAGTTTTCGAAGGTGTCCACTTTCTGACGCTTAACATAAACATATACGTTAACTTAGCCGCTATTTGACAGATGCCCAAAAAGTGTTTTCGAATGTACGTAATGTTAACCGTTCCGTAGCCGGTAACCTTAACCTAAAAAACGTGATTATTAATTAACTACTTTTTCTGTTTTGTTGACTTATTTTGGTTTCAAGTTGATTTTTTCGTTCCATTTAAAGCATAAATTGGCCAAGTAGTTGCTGAGAAGGGATACAGAAGAGTGCACTTCACTTCTATTCTATTGAAGGAAGCAAAGGTGAACAGGATGTTAAACGAGGATTTCGCAGCCCTAGAATCCTCAGAGTCTGACAGCGACTTGGAAGATGCTTTGCTATTAGAAGTCTTAAACCAGCCAAATAATGCGAACAGGGCTGAAATGTATGGAAATTTCAGTCTCAACGATCTTTCGGAAGCAGAGTGTAAATTATATTTTCGTTTTGAGAAGAATGATATTCCCAGATTGGCACAAGCACTAGGAGTTCCAGATGAGTTCACGACTGAAAGTGGACATAAAACTTCTGGTCTAGATGGACTATGCATACTTTTGAGGAGGCTAGCGTACCCAAATCGACTTAGCGATTTAGAACCTTTGTTTGGAAAATCAGGTCCAGCATTGTCAAAAATAGTTGATTATATGAGCAACCATATATATAATCATTTTGGACAAAACCTTTCAAATTTGAGAAATCTGCACTGGTTGAATCTTGATCGGTTCAGATTATATGCTAATGCGGTACATGCAAAAGGAGCACCAATTCCAAATTGTTGGGCATTTATTGATGGGACCACTCGAGGTATTTGTAGACCAACTGTAAATCAGGAGGCATATTACTCTGGACATAAAAGATATCATTGTGTGAAATATCAAGCACTCACTTGTCCAGATGGTATGATAGTCAACTTGAAAGGTGCTTATGAAGGGAGGAAACATGATGCTGCTATTCTGAGAGAATCTCAGCTTTATAATCAATTAGAAGAAAGTGTCAGGTTTCCTAATGGAGAAAATTTTATCATTTATGGTGATCAGGCTTATGGAATTAGGGAGTTGCTTTTAACCCCATTTCCTAATCGAGCTGGTTTGACTCCAGAACAGCAGGAATTTAATGCGAGGATGAGTGAAATTAGAATTGCAGTAGAGTGGGGTTTTGGGAAGGTGATTGCAGAATTTGCATTTTTAGATTTCAAAAAAAATCAGAAATTGCTTCTGCAAGAAGTCGCCACCATGTATAGTACTGCAGTGATTCTTACCAATTGTCACACCTGTTTATATGGTAGTCAAACGGCACAGTCATTCAATATTGATCCGATAGAATTAGAAGAATATCTCCAGTGATTCTGCACTCAATATTAGGTCTATTTGTTCACTGAGAAATCATAAACTGATATGTGCAATAATTTAGAGACTTGAGAAAATTTTAGTTATTTTTGAATTTTGTTCTGTGTACTTGGTTTTTATTTTAATTATTTAAAGTTTTTTTGTTATTGAAAACAAGGTTTACTTACTGATGAAGTAATAAATATGAAAACACTTGATGAAGTTGAGTTTTTATTTATTCAATAACCAAAACTCCATATAAACATTATAATGCAAAAATAACAGTCAACAATTTATGTTTTAAACTAAAAACTTTTCATATAAACAAAGGTAAAAAAAAATATTAAAAATTTTAATTGTAAGCTTCAAACTAAATACTTTTCATATAATGACAAAAAAAAACAAATATTCCTACCTATAAATAAAATACATTGAAAATAAACCCTAGATGAGTTCCTACCTAAAACTGGAACATAACACACAGTAATTTTTGTCGATTTGCGAACAGGAGTGGAGTGAGACATCCATTTTGTTTGTTTTCTATGCACCAACTTTTAGCAAGAATAAAATTTTCTGAGAAATCAATAATAAAAAAGTTTCCCATATGTTGCACACTTAAATGACCACACCGTATATACATGTGTGTGCGCTACCAGTACAAAAACATCAGAGATTATAAAATCACATAAATGAGACAATCTCATTTCATAGAAACATTATCTAAAACACTAAATATAAAAGAAGCATAGTAATGCTATTCTTAGTGTCCTTTACTAACTATGCATTTAGTCGATAAGCTATCGCCTAAAAATTTTGCAATAATACTGTTTCCATTATAAAAATGCAACCAGAGGGATAAAATTATGGATTTGAAGTATATTACAATGAGAGTACATAACTAAAGAAATTAGGTACCTAAGACATTGACTCATTAGTAATGTAATTTTTTTTGGAGAACTTCATTAATTAGGGCTTGTTGAGTTTTAAGTAAGTCAAGTAGAGATTGCCTTTCTTCTTTTTCCATGAGAAACTTTTCCTTTTCAAAAGCGAGTCGTTGTTCCTCCAACTCCAATTTCTCAGATTCTATTTGCTGTCTTTTTTCTTCAATTTCTAGTTCTTTCATCCTTACCTTCAATTTATCATTATTTTTTTCTTCCAAATATTTTAAAGTTGTCTTTTTCAAATTTTTTTGGGCTGTTCGGCATTTTCTTTTTCTGCTAGGGCCTGAAAAATGCAAATTACATTCACAAATGCACTACTCTGTTTGCACTAAATAAGATCAAATAATCATAGTAATCCCAATTGATTATTATAGGTAAGTGTATTTACCTTGAATATTTAATTGAGCCTCTCCCTGCTCCCTTGAAAGTTTGTCATTTGTTGGTGGGTCAGTTGGTGGATTTTCTAGTTCATTCAGATTTGCAGCACTGACACTACTATCATCTAGAAAGAATATAGTTCCTGTAAGTCTATAGTATATAAAAATAAATTATATATTGCAAAAAATATCATAAAAAACAGGGAAACCAACATTCATATATGTGTATTAACAAGAAAAAAAATATACATACAAAAAACATATTCAATATTAGGAGTGTGAGTGTCCTCATCAAACTGAAACTGATATGGAGAAGGCTCGTTAGATTGTACTGGATTTAATGTCTGGTTCGTGTGCGAGTGAAAAACTGTTTGGGCAAGACTCTCCCTCAGCACTTTGCCTTTCTCCGAAGACTTGTGCTCACTTTTTATAATTTCTTTTTTTTTCAGCACACTATTAATCAGTTCCAAAACTTCTTGCAGCAGTTGGTCTAGAGCATTATATGGCTCCTCAACTCCCGATCTAAAACAATTTGAAAAAATGTTGCTACTACAATGTTAAATTTTGTATAGGTAAACTTTTAAACTATTTCATTATGAGATCATGTTGCCAATCTTTTAGTTGGTCAAAATTGTCTGTACTACAAAAAATTATTGATTTTACCACAAAACATATTTCCAATCATTTCTTACCGGGCTCTATTTTCTCTGTCTCTCTTTTCGAAATTCTTAATTATATATTGGACGTGTTCCCTCACTCCTCTTAAAGTTATGTTTTTCCCGGTTGCTTGACAAAAATTACTGTGTATAATATTCTATTTTGTAGGGTCAACATAGGGGTTATTTGCAATTATCTCCCCGAGAAGGATTTGGTCGTCTTCATCGGTAAATCGTACCCTACTTCGTTTGAAATTTATTAAAACACTAGTACCATCCATTGTAAAATAAATCAAAAATAAAATAATGGAAAAACAAATGTAACCTTCAAAAACAGCAACAAAACAAAACAAATAGAGAAAAGAGAAATGTCATTATGAAAGTCCCTTTCCAAAAAGAAAAGGATAGAGATAAAATCAACGGTTTTGCGCATGCGTTTCGTTACGGATATCACTATGGCTACCGTCCGTAATATAGCGGAGGGTGCCGGTAGCGTTATACGTTAAATGACATTTCAAATGTCATACTTGTCAATTAGCGGTTACCGGTGATCATTTTTATACGCTTCGAAAACTGTCTAATGTAAATGGATACATGGAGACGTCATATGTCAAGCAAGCAAATTTTAAGCTCAAGCACGCGCGTAATTGAATGTAAATGTACCTTAAGAACCTATATAAAACAATCGTTGTGATACTTAAATATGGTCGAACATAGTTAAATTTCGAAGTTGTTGATCTCCATTGATAGAAAATCATATAATTTTCATTGATGAATACTCCATGACCTGGAAAGCTCGAATTTTCTACGATGAATCACCGGGCCAGAGTTAACCTCAGTTAGGCTATGTCTAATTCATTTTGCACAGACAAAGCCTAGGAGAGGCTACCCCTTAACCCTTCTTTTTTCTGGTAAACGTTCTTCAATGTAAATAACTGAGAAAATAAAAAAATAAGTTTTATTTGACTATTATTTACTTATTGATATGCTCATATCGGGAAACAATATAGAAAATTCCATTATACTTAGAGGGATTTCTTAACATCCCATTCAAATATAGTTTAAAACTCAATAACGTCCGTAAACCAGAGTAGCCTGGAAATTTTGAACTTTACAAAAAAATGTAAATTTCACTAGATGACCTCTGCCCATAATAAATCTCACCTTCCGCGTTTTGGTTTTGAATATTTTGTTAATTAAAATTGGAACTGTCTTAAATTAGAACATTTACTTTGTCTTTACACAATTGATTCGAGATCTAAAGGTGTGCGCCGTTAAAGATTTCTCGCTCAGCCTATTTATTTACAAATTAATTAAACCAAATCAACTTTCCTGAGAAAATTTGTCATACCTCTTTGAATAATCCACAAAAAAATTACCTCATATTATTTACACTTGATTTCTTAAAAAAAAATTTCAAACCTTCTACAAAAACCACTTGAATAAAATGCATTTATATAAAGCATTATTAAAAAATTATGCACTATCTTATCACTACACCCTGGATTTTTCTATGTACACTGATAAAAATGTATTCTCACTTCCCGTCTTCTTTAGTTGGTCATCATTTGATAAGTGTGACAATTGAAAAATAAAAATCACATTCTGTTGTGTACTCCTCCCCTCTTTTTGAAATAGAGATGGAGCGAAGATAATAAAAAATAATTTAAAGTAACGCGCTGGAAACAAAATGTCAATATAAAAACTATAATTTAACTACGAGGGATATCGTTATGAAAGCTATACTTTCATTCCGTGCGAATTATATACTATACTTTTTCTACGTCTTTAGCAAATAATATGTTCATTCATTCATACGCTCGGGTTGGGCTCAATAACAGCCCAGGCACTTGAACTCAATCTTTGTACCATTACCCAATCCCATGTTATCTACCTACTTCCATTCCAGAAGCTTCTTGTCTTCTATATAGGCAACCAGTTCATCTGGAGGGAACTTCAGTAGTTGTGATGGTTGTTTTATATCCACTCCAAAGTGCTTCCGTCTGTCCTCGAAAGTTCTCACAGAAGCAGAGTACTTATATGAGTATTCACATTTTCTGCACATATAGGCTCGCTAACTTTGAAAGGCTACACTTACATTAATAAAATTTGGAGGGTGAAAATAAAGTGTTGTAAACTTCTCTACGAACGGTAACAGGTGACGTAATCGTAATAGATAACGTCACAGTGCCACTCTGGCCAATAATTTTAAATAGGACCTAGGCATTGACATTGGCTACATAGCCATATCAATTTTGTTTGGGTTTAAACTAATTTTGACGGATAAATTAAATAAATACCAAAATTATTCAAATTACATTTTTAAATTTAATTAATCAAATATCAACAGTGGATTCTTATAGCAAGTGTTCGAAATGTGCTCCGTCTACTTTCTGGCATCCTATTAGTAAACTCTTGTCGTACTCATTCGAATGTGTCAGCTGAAATTGCATTGCATTCTTCAATAATTCTATCTGGTGTCGTAGTATAAACCTTGGATTTCAAGTACCCCCATAGAATAGAATCTAATGGTGTCAGATCTGGTGACCGAGGTGGCCATTCTATAGGACCTCGCCAGCCGATCCATCTACCTCGATATTCTTCATCCAGATAACGTCTTACTGCAACATAATAATGTGCAGGAGCACTATCTTGTTGAAATGTTATTTCCAGATGGCCGAATTCATCTGGATTATCTTCCACAATTTCAAGAATTAACGGCTCAATTGCATTTTGTAACATCTCCAGATACACTTCACCGCTTAAATTTGAATTTAGGAAAACAGGACCAACTATGTGGTTTCCCAAAATACCTGCCCAAACATTGACTTTTTCTGGAAATTGGGTATGTTGTTCACGAAAGGTGTGAGGATTTGTGTTACTTCAATACCTTACATTTTGTGTAATCACATTTCCCATTGAGGCAAAAAGTACTTTCGTCACTAAAGCAAATTGTTTTTGTGTAATGTGGGTTTTGACTAATTTTATTTGTCATACATTCACAGAATTCGAGTCTTCTGTTGGGGTCGTCATCCGAAAGGTGGTGCACAATTTTTAACTTGTATGGATGAAATTTATTTTTAGCCAACACTCTCTGCACTGTACTTTTACTTACTTCACAGATAGACGCAACTTTAGTTGAAGAGGAAGTAGGGTTTACTACCATTTCAGCAACTATATCAATTTTTTTATCATCACTAAATGTTGGTCGACCAGATCGTTTGGCATCTTGAACACTACCTGTTGCTTCAAACTTGTGAAGAAGCTCCCTCAAATAAGCTCTCGAGATAGGGCGATCTGGGTATCTCTCATTAAATAAACGTTCCGCTTCATGGATATTCTTTCTAGATTCACCAATTATTAAGATAGCTGCTACTTTGTCGGCTTGAGTACGTACCATTTTGCCTACGTAAACTCTTAAGCGTCTCGTTAAACAATAATAAAATTGAATATTTAAGCTATCCAGAAAATCTTTGCAAAGCAACAAATACTATTAAATTAAAAACGTCAATTTTTTTAACAACTAACCAGAGGCGAACTGAAAAATCTTCAATATTTATTTAATTTATCCGTCAAAATCAGTTTAAACCCAAACAAAATTAATATGGCTATGTATGGCCAATGTCAATGCCTTCCAAACGAGATATCACTTGCCATAAGGTCCTATTTAAAATTATTGGCCAGAGTGCACTGTGACGTCATATATTACTATTACGTCACCTGTTACCATTCGTAGAGAAGTTTACAACATTTTATTTCCACCCTCCAAATGTTATTAATGTATGTGTAGCCGTTCAAAAGATACGAGGGGGGGAGGGGACTTTTGAATAGCACTGTATATAATATTTAATTCAATTGGAAATAAAAACAGATTCCAAAAAAAAACTATAATTTTTAGCGAGAAGTTTTTTTTATAGGTAATGTTTTTGGGGCTTTATAACTTTCCCCATTACATAATATTAAATGGGATATCATTTGTTAATGATGCAAAGGGCGACGAAATAATTTGGACCAGTTTACTTCGATCTGCATATTTACCAAAAAAATAATCAATAACAGAATGAAGCAGATATATAACTTATTTCGAAAATAAACGTCCATCTCTAATACTTGACACATTAGATTATTAGCAAACGAGGGAGTAGAACTTTTGATTGTGTTAAAACAATTTAATATTTATTCATTGGCGTACGTGATTAACAATGAGGAAATCCGCAATTTCTCGGCAAAAGGATACACATAGAATGTTTGTGGTACACAGTGGGGGAATTGATTTAAAAAATTAACTAGTGTATAGTATACACTTACATTTAAATAATAATTATAAATATACATATGAAGTACTATATCCAGGATGTGAACTTTAATCAAAGTAATCTGCAGTAGCGTACGTAGGCTATTAGAATAATGTTCCCATACTTTTGCTGGGTGGTTTCAATATGTTTGGGTATTAATTATTTAATATTTTCTAGAATTATTATATGTAAAGTTAATATATTGCTTTTCTCTTTACATTTTTTATACCTCCCTATTTATTTTCAATTTCCGCTGTTGAGCAGTCCTAATAACACGACAAGAATAGCATTTCCCCGTAGGAAAAAGGGAGGAATTTTTAAGACGAGAGAAAATTGTAAAAATCAAGCAATTTTGAATAAATAGACCATAAATCTGTATTACCTATATGTATAATCTATTCTCAAATACAACATAAAATAAATTATGTAAATAACAAATATATGAATATTCTAAAGCATTATTTAAAACTTTGAATAATAAACGTAAAAATGTCTAGCGTTATAGACAGGGAAGGCGTCAGACATCCTTTTTGACAATCACTGTATGTTGCGTATAGGTTCTCGACACGATATTTCACCGGAGGCTATTTATTATTCGTACTTCCGTATTTTTTTTATCTCACACAGCAGCCTACCTAATAAAATTCGTCACTGAATACAAATGGAATTTAATTATTTCGAATTTTTTAAGAGTAGTTACTTTTTTATAGATATTTCGAGAATTTGACTTCAGGTTTAAAATCCGGCTTATGGCGCCACAGAGGTATGATGTCATTTTAGTTACGTAATCAATACATACCTTCGACTAACATAGTGAATGCTTCTATTATGTTGTGGGTCTATTTATAGTAGTATTTTATACGAGATTTTACAAAACTATTATGTATTCTACTCTACCTTGGTAAGATATTTACCTAAAAACCCTTATTTATTATATTTCTGACTTATTGAACACGTAGGGCCATCTATATATTTTTATCTTCAACAACTCAAATTTGTTTTTGAATCAATCTACACTTAACAGTTATAAATGTACATATTATTATATTGGTTTTTGAAAACTGCTCTTATTTGGATTGTTATATTAATTTTTTTCAATTATATAATATTTTTTTTAATGTTAATTGTTAGGTTATAACAAATTTCTTAACTGAGGGCTGGGTTCATTATTAAATTTATCTTTTAAATCGCATTTATTTTAATTTCATATAGATCAATGTATTTATCTATTCAAATTAATTTCAATATTACAACAAATAATTTAAATAAAATGGCCCGGATTTCCTGCCAAGCGCGCAAAGTTCAATATTCCAATAAACAACATCATAAAGACAGAACCTAAGGTAGCAATATTTTTAAATTCTCGATGATGTAAATATCATAATATTGAGACCAGGCGCAAACAACCTTGCTAGGCGCCAGTAAAATCGTGAAAGTCGTGAAGATGATGGAACTTTAAACATAGGTGGCGATTCAGGGTTTTCAAAAAAGGTTTAATTTAATTTTATCCCCACCAAAAGTAGCTAAATACGAATGGAATTGAACGAAACCATATTTATCTCTCTACAGAGTAAGGTATTAAATTGTAATTAAGTTATAAGTACGGGAATTATCCAATTTGATGCAACAATCTTCTTACAAACTGTCTCTCGCCTAAAATATACAGGATATAGATAATGGAAGCTGTCATATGCATGTAATATAAAGGAGGGGGTCCGATGGTACAATAAAATGCAAATTTTTACACTTGTATAAAAAATAATCAATATTTATTATGTTTTTTTTACAATATTTAGGCTAATAAAGAATGTTTCTTAAACCATTTACAAGTTATATCTAAATTATTATTATATTTGGAAACATATTAATCTTGTGAAGGTTCAGATGAAACGGCTTCTCGATTTTCGTAAGCCCAAAATCCATGAAATTCTATTACAATACTAACAAATGTTTCTCCTTGCCCACATACTAACAAATCGGCAAGAGTTATTTTTTCGGGATCTTTAGGTCGCACCATGTCAAACAATTCATCTTTCACGTCTTGAAAAGACACGGGTTCTGCTCCATGGGCCTTCATTTGATCCTGTATTGCTCTAAAATATAAAATAACTACATTATATGTTTCATAATGTAAGCAAATTTCTTACCGAAAAAAATAATTTAAAGTAAAAGCATCAAGAAATCCACAGTTCTTAATATCCAATATCCTAAACAAATATGCTAGTGCCTGTGGCTCACTTCTATTTTCCAAAGCAAGGACCAAATCTAAATAAGTTTTATAATCCATTTCACCTGCATAGGTTAGACATGTCTGAAAGACCCTATCTAAAAATGGTTCTGTGAGTGTTCCTGACCCATAACCAGACAGTTCTGATTTACTTAACATTCCATTATGGTCTCTATCCAAATTCAAATAATGTCCATAAATTCTTAAAGCTGAGGGGGCACTAAACCAATTTTGTTCTTGTAATTCTTTACTTAAATCCTCATCGCGAAGTTCTAACAAATCATCAAGAAATGAGCAAGCTAAAATATCTAGAATTCTTACTCTCCCAGCTCTAACTAAATCAAGGAAAAATAAAAATTTTCTGACTGCTGTGCAAACATAAAAGCTGTGGAAAGATTTTTCTAGACCTTCTAGTTGTGGGAGAGTTGGTAATAATTCTGTTATATAGTTTTCTAAATCTGATTCTGTGAGGTATCCTTGACCAGTAGCATCATACAAAGACAACCCTATTCTCGTTTGGTCCAACCATACTTTTCTCATAACATAGTTAAATAAAGACATTGTAGAAACTCTACCTTGACTATCACCTTGTTGTAGCTTGGCAAACACCAATGATGTGAAATAGGGTTTCACTTTTTGGCCAGCTAAACTTGCTACCTTTTGGAAATCAGTATAATTAATTAACTGGTCTTCGGGGTTGCTTTGATTTTGATCTAAGAGTCCCCATAATTCTTTCAATTCGTCATTGTCCAAAAGTTGTAGATTCTTTCTTTTTAATAAATTTGACCTACTTTCTTCACGTAATTTGGCTCGCAGAGGTTCATTCTCTTTTGGGATTTTATTATAAAATTTTGGGATAGCTCTTTGAACTGCAGTGTCTTTTTTGCACCATTCATTTAAATATTCTGTAAAGTAATGACTTTCAATTTCTTCGTTTTCTTTCTCCGTTTTATTAGTACCTAAAATAATTTAATTATAAACACATTATTTCTATTATAACATTGCATTCACCTTCTAGTCGCTTTAATTTTTGTTTTAATAAATCTTTTATATCCATTGTCATTAGTATTTTAAACTTTGTTTATTTACAAATTGGTTCCTGCCGTTCATGATCCTGACCTCTTCTGTCACACGTCAAATAATAAAACCTCTAGGCCATAGAGAAATGTAAAGCCTCTAGTTTTGTCGCAGACCGCAGAGTGAGGTCTATGGTCGCATTCCAAAGTTGTGACAGGTGGTTGACACAGCTTGACAAAATATCAATCTTTATAACTTTAAATAAAATATTTGTTTTAAAAATATATTTAGTATTATATTTAGTGATTTATATGGGAAAAATAATCATTCACATTTGTAATATGTTACAGTATTATTTGGACCATTTACATACAAGTTTGTTGTATATTTAAAGTAGTTTTTACAATGAAAGGAGGTTAGGAATGTGGAAAGTAGCCCAGAAAAATACTGGAGGGCACGTAAGTAGTTGAATAAGGGATGATTTTTTTATATTATTTTCCTCTGTAATACATAAGCAATATAATTTATTCATTTTTTCATTCAAAAATGAATTTCCAAATATTGTTACAACTAACTTTTAAGAATCAAGTTTTATATTTTCAATTTGTATTTGTTCTCTTTTAAAAACACCAAATTTTATAGTGTAACTGCAAAATGTATATTTTCAACTGTTTTTATAATTTTCAGCATGAGGTGATACATCCAGAGACATGGCAGAATTCTTGCCACTATGTGACTTACTATTCAACGTAGTCTCCCTTGCAGCATATTTCTGTGATTTAGCTTTCGACATCCTAGTGGTATATGCTTTGTATGAAAAAGGCTTAATGGTGCTATTTTCACAGTGCTTGGGTGCCATAATATTGAGTATATTTGTTTCACAAATATTATCTATGCATTGGTACTTACAAAGCAAATCCAGCAATGGTTGGCAAAAATTGGTTGTGATAGTATTGCATATACTACAGCTAGGTGTTTTATGGCGGTATGCCCGACTTCTTGTACCTGTTCATTTATCTAGTGTTAAACGTGAAGTAAGAGACTTGTGTATTTTGAGATTAGTGCATGGGTTTTTGCAAGCTGCTCCTATGCTACTGCTGCAACTTACTTTGTTACCAGGTAAGTTTATGGTACATAATTAATGGTATTCTGTAAACTGTTGCAAAAGTTTGAGTAACTCAATAAATACAAAAAGTTTTAGTGCAATTATAATTTCTAATATTGTATTGTCCCCCCACTGGTGTTCACTCCTTTCTATTTTTTTTTTTAATATAACTGAACCTGATACAGTAAACATTTTTTAGGGGCTGAAGGTGGACCCCAAACTGACTTAATAAAAGTGTCATCTGCTTTATCACTTTTTTCAATATGTTGGGCTCTAGCTTCATTCAGCAAACATATACAAAGCATAGATAGGCTTGTACTGACTTGGTTGGGAGTGGTATCGCAACTTTTATGGAGAGGAGGCACTGTAACAGCCAGAGTTATTGCCCTTTCAGCTTACGCAGCCAGCTACAATTCCTGGGTGTTTTTGGTTCTAGCGCTACATTGGGCATGCATGTTCCTATGGTTACTTTCTCCTAGAAGTCCTTTTCATGGTCAAAGAGGGAGTAAATTGGGAGTATGTGCCTTAATGGCAGCCATTTACATTTTAGCCTACATTAATCTCCAAGACAAACCTCATAGAATAACAATGGGAATATTTTATGTTGTAATGTTATTAGAAAATTGTTTATTGATAGGAGCATGGGTAGCAGCAATATGGTTTGTTCGTCCTGCACATTGGGAATTAATACCCATCCTTACAGTGAGTATTTAGAAATTTGGTTTTAATCCCAAATAATTTCCATAATTCTTTTAGGTGAGTTTATTTGCAGCTGGCATAATATTTATGCTTGTTTATTATAAATTTTTCCATGTGAAACGTCTCATGGAAAAACCTTCTCAGCCACCTGGTGTGTTCAACTGTCGATTTAGTAGTTCATCTGCATCTGCTTTATATAGAAAGAAGAAAAAACCAACAACTTTTGTACCCCCTCCGGGATTAGGACCTGTAACTGTTCCATTTTGGAGACGACCTTTGCCATCTTCCAGTGAAAACGAAGGTATGCAATGTATATTTATGGAATTTTTCTTTCTTTTGAAAAACTGTTAATGTTGTGCACAAGTTTTTAAGTTGATAAAGATACACGGTTCTATTTTAGGTAGTAGCGTTGGTTCCAGAGTAAATATTCACCAAAAACTACAAGAAAAGAAACAAAAACAGTTAGCTGAATTGAAAATAATTGAAGAAGAAATAAAGCAAGGTAAATTAGTGGGTCCTGAAGGAGCTGAATTCGACGACAGGCAGCCAATACCACGAGCTAAACGTCATGTTGAACCTCAGTTACTCAGCTTGGCATCTTTAAACAATTTGGCTAGTTATGGGGTAAGTTTTTCTGTTGATTATACATTTATAAGCATTTTTTTTCAAAACGGTTTCTCTTTATTTGGCAAAAAAAATAAATGCAACAAGTAATTTATCTTTAATCAGGTGCTGACACGTAGACCTCCTCCCAGAGCACCTAGAAGCAGGACTCCCGAACTTCTGCTTGCTCCTCGCTACCTCTACTGTGAATGTACAATTCCAGAACCCGAAATAACTGAAGTACCAGTACCACACACGTCCTCGGATTTAGAGAGTCAAGTTTCACTGCCACGCTCTTACACACTTCCTCGTGAATTTAAATACTACAGAAGACAAAGAATGGGGAGACCGATTCAGCCAATTCCTTCTACTAATAGTAGTGATGGAGATGTAGATAGTGGAGATGATGAATCTGACTGTAATCCTCCTCCTCCTACGGTTGTAAGGCCGTTAAGAAGACATTTTAGACATGAAACTAAATTGTAGTCGAATTCATAAGCAGATATCGTGTAATTTTGGAGTTTAAGTTGAAATGGCAGTATTAAAACAATATTTTTACTCAAAATTACATGATTTCAAATGGATTTGTTGTGATTGTAAACATATTTTTGTATTTAGCAGCGTTTTATACGTTAACGTTCAAGAGTCGCGAAAACAACAAATTTTTTCTGGTTTTGTGGCTTTTTTTCGTTATCGTACTTATATATTTTTATTAAATTTTATATTTGATGAACTTTTTGATAAACATTTTATTGTATTTTTGTATTATTTATTTGATTTTGTAAAGCTAATATACTTTTATATAAATATATTTTATAAGTAAACAATAACAAATGGTTTTCTTTCAAACATCCCTTTAGTTTCACTATTCTTTTCAAGAGGACCCTATATAGCTATATGCCAAAGATTACAGAATAAAAATATAAGATGTTTCACTCGTTCGAATTTATCGCGTAAAGCACCGATGCCCCTCGTGACTTGGATGGTACAGTACGTCGCTACGTCCTTACTTGCATTTAATTTGGCATATTATACGGGACGTCGCCCGTCCAGCGCTGTTATTTTAGAACGGTGTTTATTGGTTGTTCGTGTTTTATATTTATGTTGTATAGATTTTTTGAATTTATTAATTAATTGTTGAAATGAGCAAAAAGTCATATTAATATTTTTCTCTTTAATAGCAAAGCTTAAAAACTAAATATTTTGTAATATTACGGATTTATTTTTATAATAAGGATATTATATAAACAAGTGCATAAAGCAAGAAAACACCAAAAATTCAATTCTATATCTAACCAAAGGGGAATTGGTCAGTTCCTTTTGAACGAATTTACTAAATTTTCTCTTCATCATCCATGTAATCAATTTCCTTTCAAATATTATGCAAGTCTCTATACCAGAGTCCGTTTATTTTACTCTCAAATATATATTGAAAGATTTGAAAGACAATAGATTAAATTTAACACATAAACCAAACTCCAAACTTAGTATTTGACATTTATAAAATTTTTTAATAAAGGTATCCTGCAGCTGCTTCTCTTTTTAGTGTTTTAAACTTGTCAATCCAAAAAATACGCGTTATTTAAAGATCAAAATTTAAGATTTAGTGGCCCTATTATTCTGGTGGCTAATGAGTATATTTAATTGAATTTGTGATAAATATCTGCTAGATTATCAAGAAGTATCACAAAATTACCAAGATGCTGGATAAAAACTGTGAATTGATTCATTTTAAAAATTCAAGTTTATTTTTTACTTACCTTTTCAAATTCATATCCCCCATATAACATTTTTCGAAATAATTAACATTTAAAAATAAATCTTTGTGATAAAGAATCCTATTAATTTAAATATATATTTCTCTAATTACCCCTGTATAGCTTAAAATAAAATAAGCTTTTCGAACTTCTCTGGTATCTACCGGTCTCGTTATTCACAACAAAAGCGAATTGTAAACATAATTTATGAGAGCGGCGTCCGTTTGGGCAGCAACTTGAATCAAACCGCCCTGGAGTGAAACATCTTATATTTTTATTCTGTAATCTTTGTTTATACTATCTTTACGTGCAGGATGTTGGGCAAGAAATGTTTTTTTGCAATAAAATTAAATATTTGGTATGTGTTTTTTATTAAATCAAAATAACCATAACTAGGAAATATGTACAAAATCATAATAGTAAACTGAAGTACATTTTTTTATTAAAATATCCGCATTAATATTAATCAATTGACTTGGAAATTGTTAACAATACATTATTTTTTCGAAGTTTTACAATGCAATGTGAAATTACGTAAGACCAAAACTATATACACACAAAAATTAATTTAAAAAAATAGTATCGATACTTCATATGCACCACCAAAATTGAGCTTTACAATTTCGCAGCACTTAATCTAGAATCTAACCTCAACAATCGTAAAAATAAATTCCTAATTTATTAAATTTCTGATTCATATATATTACTAAAAATTGTAAATTATAAACAAAATAATGTACATTCCAAGTGGAACAGCAAAATTAAATCAAAAATAATTTAATACATTAAAAAAATACGTTCAGGAATCAGCAGAGATATTTTAATTAATTGAAAACAATTAGACTTTAAATGCTTAAAAAGAGAACTGCATGTTTCTAAAGTAATTTTTAATTATCTTATATTGTATTAAATAAAATAATAATAGCAATCATCCTTTTTATCTGAATTAATTAATATAAATCAGCAACAAATATAGCTATAGTCACCCATTTCATATATTTAATCAACATTCTATTGCGCTTGATACTTTTAAATTGAAAGTATTTGATTCTTAAGCTTCACTCAAATTATCTTTCTCAACCAAAGTATACAGTATGGATGATTTTTAAAAGCAAGAGTGGTGCTATCAGACATATTATAGTTCAATCAAATATTCTTTAGTTTCGAAGATTTATAGCAAAATCTGCTATATTTTAGGCTTCCATCATCGTTTTAAAAATATGTCTACACCATGAAAAAATGTAAATACAGGCTTAAGCCTTTTGTCAGTTTTATAAAAATTTGGTATAGTTTGTACGAAGTCAATTGGGAGAACCGGACGCCAGATTAAATCCAATACCAAAAGCATCTGACAGAACAGTAACAGCCAATCATACACTTTCAGTTCCTGGTGTTTTATTGGTTGCTAGCACATTTGACTTTAGGTTTGTTCCCGTAGCAAGTTCCTAACTGTTATGGACATATTGAGTCTGCGCAGTATCAAAAAAGCGTTCCAGCAGAGCCTATACACTGATACTGCGCAGACTCAATATGTCCATAACAGTTAGGAAGTTGCTACGGGAACAAACCTAGTATGTTAAGAAGGTGAGTGAGGTTAAAAATTAGAAATGAAATATTTTGTGAGTCAATTTTTCTGTTTGAACTTGATCTTCTTATTTAGCTTCCATGTTTTTACTGTTTGTAATTGTGTCTGATTTTTGACAAGTTTCAAATTATGACAGATCGAGTAAAACGTCAACTGTCTAGTTAGATTTACTGTTCCAATCAAAAAGTAGCTTCGCTGTGTGACTAAGGCTGAAAAAAACTCGGATCAACAAAAAACCAAAAAGTAATTTGTACTAACAGATGTCCTGACTAGAATCTAGATCAACATACTTCATATTATTTTAACAAAAAGCTGTACCGCAATTTTACTAATACAATATACAAATAAATAAATCTGGTTATAACAGTTAAAGATAAGGTGATGGATTTTTTTTTCAAATTTTATATTACAGTGTTCTCCAATGTCATCACCACTGAATGTTTTACAATATATTGCTAGAGGTGATTAAAAGCACGCTGGTTTTAAAACACAACCAAAACATTTTCTCGATTGTGTTTTAGGTCATATCTGTGAATAGTATTACTCTGATTACGGGAACCTCCGATAGAGGAGTTCAGTCTAAGGTCAGTGTCGCCAACAAAAGTGGCTTTTTCTGACAAGAATGACAGTCTACCATTCAAAACATAAGATTTTTGCATGTTTTCTATCATTGCAAACATCTATATTGCTTTATTGAAATAATGAATACACCCCCGAAGCGTATATCTTGAAATTTAAAATGACTTTTTAGCTGAATACTCAACATATCGGTGGCCAATAATTCTAGGAACTCTTGGCAAGTCACCATTTTACTTCTGTTATTTTGTCACTGGTTATGTCAAATGTCAGTTATATTTATTTTTGTTGATATTCGTTCAATTGTCCATTTTCTATGAGATTTTTGTAGCATTTCTAGTTAGTTGTATATCTATTCTTCTAATTACTTATTCCACTGACATCTGACATAACTAGTGACAGATAACAGAAGTAAAATGGTGACATGCCAAGAGTTCCTAGAATTATTGGCCACCGATATGTTGAGTATTCAGCTAAAAAGCCATTTTAAATTTCAATATATATGCTTCGGGGGTGTATTCATTATTTTAATAAAGCAATATAGATGTTTGCAATGATAAAAAACATGCAAAAATCTTATATGTTTTGAAGGGTAGACCTTAACTGTTATTCTTGTCAAAAAAAAAACACTTTTGTTGGCCACACTGACCTTAGACTGAACTCCTCTATTATTGAAAAAATATACACCATTTATTATTGGTATTGGAATACGTCGTAGAGTGTATTAGTGTTTTTATAACTTTTTTAAAACAAATACAATTTATATCGAGGAGAAGCTGATTGTTAATGGTTTTGTGGAAAATCAAACGGAAAGAAGCTCAAGAAAAATTCAAACCAACTTTATTTAAAAACCAGGACGAGCGATTTGAATTCAAGTGGCCAGCACTTCATAGCATTAACATCAGCTGATAATTTCTCTTTTTATAACTTACCCACGACAGTGCTGGGCTGTAAATATTTTCCAATCAGTGCCGGCCCCAAGGCTGGTCAATCCGGGGAGCCAAAATCAATTACGAGCTACAAAAATTGGTTGAATACTGCTGAAGTTAGTAAACTTGTTATTCTTCATTATAGTATTTGTAGTTTCCAATAGGATATTTTTTATTCATTGAAATAAAAACAAAATTTTGATGGGAAGACGGCGTTGTATGATTTATAACCAATTTTCCGTTATTTCCAGACATTTTACTCCTTTTGTTTCAACTCTATGACCACCTGAAATGTTATACTCAGTCTTGTTTTGGTAGAAACATGAAAAAACCTCAATAGAGCCACAATATGTTGCAACATTCAAACTAATTCGAATGATATCTATACCAATAACATTTTTAGACGTACCCAATTTCAAACAACCACACAATTTAATAATAACAGTAACAATTCAGATTCCCTTAATCGAAAGATATCAATATAAAAAAAAAATCTTCCCAATCGAACTATCCACAAATCGACCTATATTTTTAATAGAAATGTTCGCTTTAAATCTGTGCCTCGGCACAATGAGCACTTGGCGAAGTTAATTTACAGTTTACTCGTTTGAATTCACTGTCAATCCAACACAACCACTTGCGGTTCATCCATTTTGGTTCGCAACTGCCTCCAAGGTTTCCTGGCGCCTCTTCGCAATTCCGCTAACGTAATTTGCCGTCTAATTTTTCTGTAAAAAAAAGCGAGTACTCGGTTATCAAATCTTAAGTTCCTGTGGGTTCTTAACGCCATTTCTTCCCATAGTTTTTTCCAAAGCAACGCTACGCAACTGCAAATAAAGTCAGTTTGGTATACTTACTTATTAGCCTCTGTTGCTCTAAAATAAACATCATCGGGTGCGTCCATCCAGCTTATGACTTGTTTTCTACCGGAACCGGTTCTCGTCATGTGTGCGATTTTCGGTTTACCATTTATTTGTGCGATGTGACGAGGTAACGGTTGAGAGGGTAGCATTTGAGCGGCCATAAGAGCCTGGAACTGATCGGGTCTTGTTACTTGGATGGGTTCCTTGGTTATTATCTTTGACGGAGGCGGAGCAGTCAACGCAACACCTAGTTATGTAAAAAAAGCAAATGAATCGTTTAAAATGTGACAGGTAGCCTATTGAGATTGAAACCAAAATAATACGTTAACTTTTAACACCTAAAAGGAGCAATTCTGTAAGCAAATGTTAAATTTTAACGCTAACCCATTTTTGCTAGTCTGTATGCATATTAAGCTTTGAAGTATTAACGGAATTGG
>CAJUYI010000570.1:16086-54813 GCA_910591695.1 Galerucella pusilla | reverse complement strand
AAATCATAGAAATTTGATAAAAATTTGTCCAAGTACTAAAATAATCAAAGCAAACATTCAGTATCAACGGATTCTGAAGCAGTCGCATCTACACTGTTAAAAAAAACGAAATACCGAATTTCACAAAAAATGTTCTATTTTCTATAGAAATCATAGAAATTTGATAAAAAATTTTCCGAATACTATAATAATCAAAGCAAACATTCAGTATCAACGGATTCTGAAGTAGCCGTCATCTACACTGTTAAAAAAATAACGAAATATTATATTTTACAAAAAATGTTGTATATTTTATATTATGCACAATAGAAATTTAATAAAACTTTTTCTGGGACGATTCTGTCCGGCTACTTACCTTTCCGTATTTATCTAAAGCCTCTTCAAAGAGGTTGGCTTCCGAGGCGCTCCATTCCTCCATTTCATCTCTACACAGCACTGGTCCACTAGAGGGCACCAAAGAACACAACGCGCCTGACAAATTATAAGTATGCCTATGTAACGTGTCCATGGCGTGAAATAATGTTATATCACGGCTCGCCGCTGCCGCGGACATATGCAACGAAGGCTGTTTAACACTCGAACTACAGTCTAAAGCTCTTGCGAAAGTGCCAACCGACCGAGACACTACCAAAAACTGATCTATTTGTCTATCACTTAGATTATGTTCCGGCGTCCATACCAGATTTTCTAGTTCGTTTAAATTTCGATCGTCTTCTTCTGGATCCCTAAGCATAGGTGGTACGTCACACTGGTACCGAGAACCGACTCGAATTTCTCCTTTATCCGCTAGGAGAGTTTTTTGGGTGGGATCGAACACAAGGCAATAAAAGAACATATCGTCTTTGTTTAAATATGAAGCCAAGGCTTCGGTTTCGTTGAACAGAGTGACGGAACATTTCCCTCGAATGTGCGTTGCCGGCAGAGTTTCCACTTGACGAGACAGAAAAAGCTCTCGATGTTTCATTTGATGCCTTTCTTTCGAGCTGAGCAGTTCACTTGAGCGACCACCCATTTCGGGTATTGGGCTTTCTCCGGATTCGTCTAAGGCACCTGAAATAAAAAAAATCAATTACCATATTGCAAAGCTATACAATTTGGGGGGAAAATAAACCAGAATATTTAAGAAGGGGGCCCACGCTTACTATAATGATGAATCAAAAACAAAAAAATGAGTAGGAATTGCGGTTTCAGGTCCTAAGGATTAAGAAGGGTTTGAGGGAGATGGAAGGAAAGTGGGTGGATAGACTTAGAGTCTCAAGGAACAAGGAGGTGGTTATAGAGGCAAAGAAAGGGGTTGAGGTCAAGGGAATTCTGAAGGATGTGGTAAGGGTAACAGAAGCTAGGGCGGTGGAAGCGAGAAGGGGAACAAAAACCATTAAGATGGTGGGGATAGACCAGAGGATTGAAGATGAAGTGGTGAGAAAGAAAATAGAGGAATTTATTGGGGAAGGGACAAGGGTGATGACAGTGGTGAGAAAGAAAATAGAGAAATTTATTGGGGAAGGGACAAGGGTGATGACAGTAGTGAGAGAGAGGAAAGGGATGAAAATGGCGGTGGTGTGGTTGGAATGGGAGAAAGCGGAAACCATACTAGGAAAACTGGAGATTAAGTTGGACTGGAATAGGGTAAATATTGAGGGGAAAAGAGATGCTTTGGATGTGGAGTGAAGGGCCACCAGGTAGCGGGGTGTAATGCCAAGAGAGTCGTGAATATAAGGGAATGCTGGATATGAAACAGCTTGGAGCACATGGCCAGAGACTGTCGTCAGGCCTTCCTTTGTAGGGTATGTGGGGAAAGAGGACACAAGCCAGGGGAGACAGAATGTAGTAGGGGAAGGAAGAGAGTGGATGAAGTCGGAGAGGGAAAACACGGAGGTACCCTCTGGACCCCTCAGAGGGGACGAGTCTGGGCAAATAGGAGGAAGGAGAAAGCAGACAGCGGGAAGAAAAAATGTAGAGGATATATGGAGGGTGTTACGGATGAATCTAGTGGAGAGCATGATTGTGAAAGAGAAGGCATGTGAGAGGTAGGAGTGATAGAAGGGAGTACATGATGGAGAGTGTGTGAGGGACCGCTTTCAGTTCATGAGTTTACCTAGGCATTCCCGCGCCGTTTGGGAGCTGATTACAGAAGAACTCGGTGCTTTACTCAGTTGCTTGACTATCCGACAATATGATAATAAGAGCTAGTAAGAATTTAATTTTAAACATTTCTTAATCCTCCTGTAACCATCAGTATTTTGAATCAAAGATCAGTATAAAATTAAAGGTTTCTAAGGGTTATACAGGGTAGCGAGGAAGTCTGGCACCAAGTCTTTTTCTTTGAAAATAATAAACATATAATTATCAAATTTTAGGGTTTTGAACCTAGATGTTGTGCCCTAGGATACTGAAGTGCTGTGCAGTTAGAAAGTATGTGAATGGAGGTTTCTTCTTCCATGCCACATAATCTACACTCTACTTCCTCCATTATTTTGAGCATTTTCAGGCGACTATGTCCCGAAGGATTCCTGTTAAAACTAGAGCAGCTTTATTTTGACTTAGACACTTTCAGTTCATTTAGTTTGCCTAGGCATTCCCGCGCCATTTGGGAGCTGATTACACAAGAACTCAGTGCTTTAATGGTTGCTTGACTATCCGACATTATGATAATAAGAGCTAGTAAGAATTTCATTTTAAACATTTTTTGATCCTCCCTGTAACCATAAAAATTTGATAATCAAGAAAATGACTTGATGCCAGACTTCCTCGCTACCCTGTATAACTATTAGCGTCCTGTATCTCAAAAGATTGCACCTAAATACTTTTGTTCAGGATATCAAACTCTGCAATGTATCCAAAATTCAAAAAATTCACCGAAATCTATTATGTTAAAGAAAAGTGCGGGGTCCTTTACTCAGTAAAATGCAAATCCTTTTTGTAATTATAAGTTACAACAAAATATGATATGATATTTTCGATAAAGTAGTCCTAAAAGACACTGTTCAGTATCATATATGGTAAAATATGTCATCATTTGTTAGTTTCTAATACTAAAATAGTGACACACCCTGTATTATATAGATTACATAACTGGTGGTAGCAACAAAAAATTATCCTATGACAAATTGTGTATTTCACCGTTTAGATTACAATTTAAATATCAACTAGTTTCCACATTGTTCTGAAAACAATATTAGTTACAATTGTTAACTTTTGTTTATCTCTAACAAAAAAAAAACTGATTAAATATTATCGTCGTGAATAATTTATCGATGGCGACGTGTTCAAGTTTCCTGACAAAAATGCAGGTCAACGTTTATCAGACATATCAATATTACCGAATGATTTTTTACAGGGTGACCCACAAATCAAGTACATGACCTTGGAAAATAAGGGATTTACTTATAGATCGAGAGTCTGTGAAGTCCTGATTGTTTAAATATAAATAGAGATTTCATTGCTCGTTTTCTTTCCTTTGTCTGACCTGTACTCCACCTACCTACTTCAATTAATTTCTTTTTATATTTAAAGTTACAAGTTTTAGCAGCATTCAGTATAGTTCATTTACGATAAGTTTGCAATTTTGACATTTGTAGTAACAATTGCAGCCACTGAACAAAATCTAAATAGGTATCCAAAGTGTAAATGGAATAATCAATCTATCTATAAAGGGGGAAGTTACGGTCCAAAAGGTGGCTGCTGTGTTCGGGGATGCCCGACTTATGTTGTCAAAATCAGACAATTTTATCAGAATTTCTTGTGATGGTTTGTCGTTTTCATTCGCATTTTATAGTTTGTTATTTACTGTGTACCTAAATTATAATCTGTTATTTTTATAACTATTTAAAAAAGAGTATGAGTATGAGCATGAGTCTTTATCAAGTAGTTGCAAGGATATGGTAGCATCCCTAATATCATATTTTGAGAGATAACGAGAAAACGGTGGACCGCTAATTCCTATTACTTCTGTGAGAGATGTACGTTTTTAATAAATACAGCTTTATTCGGATTTTTGTTTCTGGACAGTCCGTAAACCAATCTAGAGAACTTGCTGCGTAGTTTATTCAGTCCTAAGGACTATTTTCGGAACGTTTAAAATTGAACGAAGGTTGAAAAAAAAACCGAACATCCCGCATGGTCTATAGAACTGAACTAACCCAACTAAATTGACAATTGAAGATAACTCATCATCATCACTGTGTATTTAGGGACAGTCTCTTCCACAAAGTTTTTGTTTGTGATAATACCTTGTAAGACTTCTGGAAATTATAAGATTATTGATGACATCAAGAACATCGTTTTCACTTGGTTGTGATGGTGATGAACTATGTTCAAATATTTCTCCATTTGGTAAATATCAAATTTGACTAATAAAAAAAAACAACACACAATAAAACAAACCTCTACCTCTAGCCTCTGCGAATTTTCAAAATAGCTCCCACCCTGCTCATTTGCAAATGATTTGAGCATGCGTAAAAAATAATCCGAAAATCGTCCGAAAATGTCTGGGTATCCTAATAATCAAAATAATCATTCAGTATCAACAGCTGTTGAAGTAAAAAATAATTCAAAATGGTACTAACGACTTTCGCGTCCGGCGGCAAGTTTCAGCATCACATTATATTTTCTATTATAATGGTAATTTTTAAAAACCTTTTCTACGTTGAGTTGTTTTGTCCGCAAATAAGACTCCATTGTCTATTTATTTTTGTTCACGCAAAAAAATCCATCTTACTTCGAGTTACTTTGTAAAAAATTATTTACAAATGTTATTTTTACATCATTTATTTATCATTAGTTTACTGACGTCAGTCTTTGCTGCACCAACATGCTGAACCAATTTCTTTCAAACATCTAGCAATCAAATTGTTAGATCGGAACAAAAGAGCCAAAACAGACCACACTATGAGTTTATACAGAGCTCGGCAAAAGTCCGGGATCGGACAAATATCGAGGAAAATATAAAATTTTTAGAAAATCTTTTGAAATATACAGGGTGTTCCAATGAAGTGTAGCGTATAAAAGTTATATTTTTTCTTATGAAACACCCTATATTTTATTGCATTTTCCGATTGCCCCTAAAAAATATAATAATCCTTCATAATATTTCCCTATACCTAAATACAGAGAGTTCCGAGTTATGCGGACTTTTTTAAAAATGTGAACATTTCGAAAAAAAAAAAAAGTAATAACTCATTGATATAACAAATTCTAGCAAATTCTTTAAATTCCCTGACTTTTCCAGGTTCTCCAGGTCGCTATGAACCCTGTGATATCTTACTGGTTGTAGGGTAACTTTAACACCCTGTATCTCGAAAACTAATGCTCCAACGACCCATGTCGACAGAAAATTTCACGCCAATTTTCGCATTTTCTACACGCTTTTACAGTTTGTATCACCCATTCATTAACACCCTGTATAATGCCCTATTAAATAATTCTAAATTCGTTATTTTCACCACACTTTGTCTAATTTCTGTATAAAATTTCCACATACTTCCATCAAAATTCCACATACTTCCACCAAACATCCACATACTTCCTTATACCTCCACTGTCCACATACTTCCACTTGCGGTTTACCCCTCGGTTTCTTACAACAACTATGCCAAGATCATTAGTTTGAAATTTAGAGAGAATTGTGGATGTTTTAAAATCGATTTAGCATACAATTTAAGAAATTTGTAAATTGCAAGAAAAGTATAATACCTAGGTATAGAACACCCTCATAACATTCGAAAGAAGACATTTTTTTGAATATGCTGAATTATTAAAATACAGGGTGTTCCATTTAAAATGAATGATCTAATAATGAAACTGAAAATTCTGAATACCCTGTAAAGAGATATTCAGTTCTCAATCATGGAATACATTCAACGAATGTCTAACTATTTAGATGTAAGAGAAAATTTACTAGAATCTGTTATATCAATGAGTTATTAATTTTTTTCGAAATGTTCACATTTTTAAAAAAAGTCAGCATAACTCGGAACATTCTGTATTTAGGTATAGGGAGCCATTGTGAAGAAGTATTATATTTTTTAGGGGCAATCAGAAAATGCAATAAAATATAGGGTGTTCCATAAGAAAAAATATAACTTTGATACGCTACACTTTATTGGAACATCCTGTATATTTCAAAATATATTCAAATTATAGTTTAATTTGTAGTAAAATTTGTGGTATGAAAAGATTTTCTAAAAAAATTATATTTTCTTCGATATTTGTCCGGTCCCGGACTTTCGCCGAACTCTGTATGTGTTCCATTTCCATTATAATCAGATGAATTGTCAAATCATTGTTAGAATTGACGATTTATTAAGGAATACATAAATAAATCAGCATCTTTAGTTGGTGATGAATTATTCCAACTTGTTTTCTTGTTTATTGTAAAATATTTGAAATAATGTTTGTTAAACTTTTGATAGGTACATCCATCTTAGTACAATTTCGATATGGAGTGTAGGCATACCTGTTTATTTCTAAATATGCTTCTCTCAAAGTAAACTTAGCAAGTTAAAAATAGAGTTATAACATGGAATCGACATTCTCTGTGTAGAATTTTAAATAGTCGATTAATTATTTCAGGTGGTAGAGTGTACTAAATTCGGATCGGTACAATTCGAAAACTGGCTATTAATATTTCGATATTTCAGCTGGAAATAAATTAATTATGCTTTTAGAATTTATAAATCCAATAATTAATTTATTTGTAAATCCCTTTTATATACCTACAATTGTGTAATAAATAAACATAAACCAATATTAAATAAGTGTATTTATAAAACAAGACAAATAAATCCCTTTCGATTCAAACGCGATTGGAATTATTTATTTATTTTTTTCCTAATTGATCGAATCCAGGACAGAATAAATATCTCGAATACCCTAACACATAGAATACAATACAATACAAAAGCCTCGACTCGTCCACTTTTTGCGTGTAATTATAAAAGTACAGTCTGTCACAAAAGACCAAGCATCTCGCAGTTGTCATAGCGACGCGCTGCGATCATGGTACAGTTGCGGCATGATTTCGCGAAACAAACCCGTGGTGTGGTGGTGAGGCGGTGGGTGACAAGACAGGTACAGTCGGAGGGCATATCGATCGACTAATCAAGAATATTTCGCCCCTCTACTCATTTAGAATGCGTGAAAAAGCAAAGAGAAGAGGAAATAATTGATATTCTCAAATCCAACCGACGTCCGTCGCTTATTATGACCCCTAAACGTTGTACATATTAATAACATTATAATACCCACACTTCAGCAGTCCAGTGCTCTATTTAAAAAAATATATGTACTGAAAATCTTAAATATAAAACTTTTAATTGTAATATTAAAAAGTACTCACATTGGTGTTTATCTGCTAACTGAATCAGCTGGCTAGGCAAGTCTCTTCGTCTGTAAAAACACATAACTTTGGCTTCCACATTCCCCGATGCCGTTTTATTTAATTCTTCTATACGCCTGATCTGGTACGGGGATGTCGAAGACGCCTCGAAGTAGACGTAATCTAAAATACAATAAATGCCCCTAATACTCGCAAACTAATGTATTTATTTAGTTGTAATTGTGACCTCAACATAATTATTGTTTGTAGTTTTAAGGTCGCAAATATTGTCTCTGTACATGCCTCTACCTATATTGTTGTTATATTAGATAATGAATTCACATAAAAGTAATTTAGTGTGGTTCATTGTTTCCGCATATTTTTACCTAGCATAAAAATAGATCTGCATTTGGAAAAAATTATAGTTACAGTTTTTGACGCCAATAATATAATCTACAATGCTTGAAAATATATACTCAAACTATTCTATAATCTAATTGCAACTATAACCTTCATTTTTAATAGCTTATCAATAAGCTAATTCTTTATCAAATATCACACCTAGCTGACCAAATGACACGAAGATCAAAGTTATCTTTCAAATATACAAATGAAGAACTTTGACATATGAAATATATTTTAAATACCCCAAATCAAGAGGACATAGACAAGCAGAGCATAATCATAGCGCAGATGAGAATTTCCTTGTGTGAAGCCGGTTTAATTAAAAACAAACAGGTACTAACCTCCAACTCGGTACATGTTTGCAGCCATTTTTACAACACTAACACTGTAATCCTTAGTTAAAAAACCCCATTAGAAGAACATTATTCAAAAAATGTTGATATATTTCCAATGTTTATATCACTGCACGTAATACCACCACCAAGCTCTTGGACGCCATTTTCTCGTATCAAACATCAAAACTGTCTGTTCGCGTCCAAAAAGAATGAAGTTGTCTAACTAAATTGACGGCAGCGCCAAAAGAATCTGTAGCGGACAGTAGCTAAAGTTTTTAAAAAATTATTGTAAAAAAATTTATTTCTGTAAATAAATTTTTTCTTCAAACCTTAACAGAATGCCAGTATTGTTTAATCATTCCAGGTGAAATTGAAATTTATTTTTTTATGTATAAAAAATTATCCTCATTAATTTCTAAAGATTATCTTCGATGTGTGAAATAGAAAAAACCAAACGGTATTTTTTCTACCATTCATCAAAGATTCACTGCTTATTTTATTTGATAATTTAAAAAATCTTTTATACATTTATTTTATTTATTTTCCCACCTAGGTATAACCATTTATTATAAATAAATAAAAATCCTAGAGTACAATTTTTTTAAATATACCTAAATAGGTATACCAAGTAGTGCTCTCTATAAGTACTTAGCTGAAGTATGCTTTAGTAGATCTTAGCACAAGTTTTATTTCTCATTCAATCCAACAGTAACAGCAGATAACGTACTTATACTTTTTACCAATAGATGGCACATCAACATTTTTTTAAATTGTTAATTAAACACGTACGTATTCTTAAAGCATTGACCATAAAAGGAATTGCATCGAGTGGATATTACATTTTTGGACTACCAATTAAATAAGCCCTTGTGCAATGGAACCAAAAAGTCATAATAATTCATAAGTTGTCCTTGAATGGTATTTTAGTCACGGTCGAAAACAATCTGTCAACTGTCACTAGTCAATTACAATTGTGTCAATACTGTCAGTTGTCAGTTTGATATGTCAAAAGTATCTGTGCACGGTCGTTTGGTAATGGTATAATGAATTAGAAAAACGACTGTTTTTAGTGAAAAGTTGTAGTTCTTATGATACATTGTGCTTTTATAAACGTCCAATGTTGTCAATAAAGTAATTGGAAGAACATTTTCTGTTGTAAGTACATTCATAATGCTTTTCGTAGAAATTAGCATCTCATTCACTAGTATCTGTATTCCAAGAATTGCGCCGTAAACTGTGTATAAATAATGAATTGCCGGTGATGATAAAGAACACTGGATTAAATACAGTGATGCTTCCTTTAATTTTTGTAGTAATATTATCTAGGAGTGGTCTTGTGTTTGCGGTTTGTTCTAATGAGGTGAGGCGGTAGATCTGTAGACCAGTCGATCGACATTTTTAGGATAAATTCGGTCATTATTGTTGAGTATCCGCCCGTTAAACTATACTAATCAATGATGAAATCAATGAACATATTTCTTAAATATTTAATATTAAAAAAAATACTTTGAATAATAAGTTGTACTTGAGTAGTGCTGTTTTTCAGGTTCGGTACACATTGATTTATTAATTTCATACTACCTAATTATTAACACTAATTATGTCGAACAAAAACATAATTTGAAAATTAATTTTGTTGTAAAATAATCATCAAATACAAAAAAATATCTGTAAACATAAAAATGGGAAAATATAATTTTTTTACTTACATTTTAATTGGTTTTCTTCATAGAACAATTAAATATAACAGTACCAAACAAGTTGAAGAGTTTAAGCATTCCAATTTTTTAAAAATTATTTACACTGTAACCACTGGCATTATCATTAGCACTTTCATCAATATTTACTGTTCATGTTTAGTTGATTATAATTTGCAAGACATAAGCATTACCTATTATATTCTTATTTTAAAACAATATTGGTCATCAGAATATTATGAATAGCACAGCTAATAACCTAAAAATGCTACTATAGTATTATTATCTATAAATTCAGTTATGTTCCATACATCAAATAATTTTAATATGTGAACTGTTCTGACAATCAAAAGGAAATTAGTTTAATAAGATTACAATACAAAAAAAGGACCTATAATAAATATAATTAACAGTAGACATTCAACCCAAATTTGTTAAGACCAAACTTATTTTATATTAAATGTAAAAAACTGGCCTATTGAAAAGAGAGGGAAGTTACAACTCTTATCATTAAGCATTTTCTGTAGTTGAGTGTTTGGTTTATGTTAAAACTGACAAGTTTATTTAATGTTTATATTTCCCAGCAAACCAGACAGTGTGTATCAATGGTGTATTTTTGTAATTCATAAAGGGTTTCTGTAACACCAATATTTCATCGAAACCTTAAAGGTATGCTTTGTTTAAATTATATCCAATCAATTTCCAAAGTAACAAGATCTTTTATTTCCATTCCAGGCTATATTTTTTGAATTGTTTTGTCACAAATATTTTTCAGTTTCTCTTTCATTTGTTCCCTGCTCTAGACTACCTATACCATTACCTACCTACTTATACCATTCTATACTCATATTTTCAATTTACATTATCTATAATTAAAGGAATGTAGAGAATAAGATTATCAGTGTGTACCAATGACAGATTAATAAGTAAACATTATAGAATTCTCATTCTATTGATTACTTCTCATAGGAATGTGAATGTGGTGAATCATTCCATTTTTAGTACCTAGAATTTTCATAGCACATATTTAAAGGATGTAAAAGTACATATTTGAATATCTTGTAGAACATATAATGCTTTGGTTGTTGAAGTTTATCCAAAAGGATTGCAGAAGCTAATGAAATGTCTTAATATTTAGTGTAAATAAGAAATTATACATGTTTTCTCATCACTCACCTAAATTAGTGAAATAATTTGTGTAGTGATAAGAAAATGTATTTTTTTTCCAAAAATATTACTGTCACAATGTGTTGAAATTAATGTCATTTACAGGCAATTTGGAAGTTTTTATGGAGGTCGTTACAAAAATTCTCCGCTAGTAAATAATGACATTTTAGCGAATCAAACGTATTTATTTGATTTTTTCCATCTGTAAAAAAATAAATGTGTTCTGAGATAACAAAATTGATTAAATTTTCGGTGGTCCAGATCAAGTTTGGAATGAAATGGCACTTGTGAACCAATCAATACTTCTAGGAGATATTACCACTCTATTTTAGCCGTAATGGAAACCACAAAATTAATTGCTAATAGTGAACTACATTATCTGTTGTAAACATCTATTAGTTCTCTAAAAGGTTTTGCAATTGTGATATTCCTGGTACAGGAGAATGTAAACCATTTGAATTGGACTTTATCGACTCTGGGGGGTTCTCAAAATGTTTTTTTTATCAATTCCCAAACATACACCAACATAATATAGTAAAACACTCTTAATATAATATATACGAGGAGTCTTTAAAAGAGTAAAGTACCAGAAAAGCTGCTCAGCATTAAAAAACATAGATTTAACATAATAAGTGAAGTTTTATATTTTTTATTGGAATCTACGGAAAAAAACGATAAGTAGAGAACATCCTGTATACAACGGTATTTTTAGTTTCAAAAACTGTTTATCAACAAAACCTTTTCCTTCTTGTAAATTTTAATATTAATCAAAGTTTTCCAATCTATGGAGAACCCACTAATGAACGCTTATCTATGATTTCCAATGTAGATACCGGGCTATATTTGCATTTTTTTATTTAGTTTGTTTTTAAAAGGTTTTGAACTATAAATTTTCTTGGGTGTTGCCAGGTGCAGGAAATTTAGTAGTAAAAGGGAAAAATGTTTTTAATTACCTTGGAAACAGGGGATTTTAGCATAAAAAAAATTTGAAGAAATAAAATCGTTTGCGAAATAAAATTTTTTTTTGAACAACATGGTATAGTCAGTTAGTTAGCTTATTACGTAGGCAGTGGTTTCCGGACTTTGATAATATTATAAGTTGTGATACGATAAACCTTATAAAATAGTTTAAAAAAAACTCGAAATTCTAATTGAAATGAAAACCTTAAAGATAAGTTTTCAATTTGAATTTGGTTTCGTTAAACTATTAGCAAGGAAATCCCATTTTGTAGATTGACGTCATATATTTTTATCTTACATACTTTTTGCGTTTGAATTAAAAACCAATTTATCTTTTGTGTCATCTTTACTAATCTATCTATAATTTACGATTCAAATGTTTTGAGACTTATCATTGCATGAAGATAATTATTAGTACTTTTCCAGAAACATGTTTGGGCTCAATAGAGAAGTTCAGTCTAAGGTCAGTGTGGCCTACTAAAAGTGGTTTTTTCTGACAAGAATGACAGTTGAGGTCTACCATTCAATACATAAGATTTTTGCATGTTTTTTATCATAGCGAACATCTATATTGCTTTATTGAAATAATGAATACACCCCCGAAGCGTATATTTTGAAATTTAAAATTACTTTTTAGCTGAATACTCAACATATCGGTGGCCAATAATTCTAGGAACTTTTGGAAAGTCACCATTTCATTTCTGTTATTCTGTGTCAAATGTCAGTTATATTTATTTTTGTTGATATTCGTTTAATTGTGTATGTCCATTTTCGATTAGATTTTTGTAGCATTTCTAGTTAGTTGTATCTCTATTCTTCTAATTACTCCACTGACATCTGACATAACTAGTGACAGAAATGAAATGGTGACATGTCAAGAGTTCCTAGAATTATTGGCCACCGATATGTTGAGTATTCAGCTAAAAAGTCATTTAAAATATCAAGATATACACTTCGGGGTGCATTCATTATTTTAATAAAACAATATAGATGTTCGCAATGATAAAAAACGTGCAAAAATCTTTTGTTTTGAATGGTAGACCTTAACTGTCATTCTTGTCAGAAAAAACCACTTTTTGTTGGCCACACTGACCTTGGACTGAACTCCTCTATTCAACTGTCCATTTTTGATCGGCACCACCGATCTGAAGAAGGTTGAAACATGGCGGAACGTAGGACATATGTATCATGATTATTTAGAATCACCTCAATGTACCTCTGTTTTTATGCATGCTTAGACATGTTTATTATGTTGATAAAATACAATGTCTAAATTTATCTCGTGAAAAGCAAATCTTATTTGTAATTGCTACGAGGTATACGGGATCAGTTTGTTCCAAAATTGGAAGTATACGTGTCGTGTATGCAAAATACATGGAAAATGCATATTTTCATTTGTTTGTTCATTTACGATTACAGATTTCCTGTTTTCTTTAGCAATAATCGTAATAAACATCCAGGGTATTGTAAGAATAATAAATTTAATAAGCGGTAAGGCCAGTTATACACGTTACGGTAAACCGGACCGTTGATGTTAAGTACTTTTTGTAAAACTGCAGTGATAGAATTAAATAAAAAAAGACTCGAAATTTCGATAAAACAACATTTCAATCATCAAAGAACACGCTTGCTGGTAGGTCAAGATTTATGGCTTTTTAATCCTAAAAGCGACCTTGCCGCATACTATTATTTTAACGTGAAACGGTGCAAATTCATTTCACTAACAACATAAATAATTCGAAATCCAAATTATTTAAAAATCAAAATGTTTACGTCACTCAACCTCCAAAGTTCAAAGTCATCATTAATGACGTGACGATTTCCAAATTTAGTTCTACCTTGTTTTCTATTCTTGATTTTTGATTATTTAACGCTTTATAATGGATCTTATTTATTACTATCCATTATTTTGTTTAAATATAAAACTTGCAACAAATCCTAAATTTGGATAAATATTTAGACAGAAATTAGATCAAGTCGGGTTGAGGAGTGGACCTCACGCAGAGTGCTTAACTTGAAAATTGTTTTTTCAAACTTTAATTGAACATAAATAAAAATATATTGTTCGTTCATCAAAAGTTATAGACAAAGTATAATTTATAATATACTGGGTGTGCAGGGTGTTTCATACGGATACAGCATATTAACCATTCAGAAAGCTAGCGTTCTTTGAAGATGACACTTGAATAGAGGAGTTCAGTCTAATATCAGTGTGGCCAACAAAAAGTGGTTTTTTCTGACAAGAATGACAGTTGAGGTCTACCATTCAATACATAAGATTTTTGCATATTTTTTATCATAGCGAACATCTATATTGCTTTATTGAAATAATGAATACACCCCCGAAGCGTATATTTTGAAATTTAAAATGACTTTTTAGCTGAATACTCAACATATCGGTGGCCAATAATTCTAGGAACTCTTGACATGTCACCATTTCATGTTATCTGTCACTAGTTATGTAGGATGTCAGTGAAAAAAGTAATAAGAAGAATAGAGAGATACAACTGACTAGAAATGCTACGAAAATCTTATCGAAAATGGACATATAGGCCAGTGCAATTACGGAAAAAATTGGCTAAAATCGGAAAAATTAGTAACAGCCAGGGACCCTTAAAAAAGTATACTTTGGGGTATAATTAACACTGGAAAAATAATTTAAACAAAGTTTGAGTGGAAATGTGTAAATGGGGAGGTTTTTTAGGGGTTGAAAACTTACTTTTGCATTTTTAAGGCAGAAAATGACTTTTTAGCGCAAAATGTTGTAAAGAAAAGTTGTAGATAATAAAAAAAAACAACTTTTGAATAGAAGATTTTTCAACATAACCTCAAATTCAAGGTGAAAATGGCAAAAAACCGTTTTTTTTTTCTTTTTTAATTTTTTTCTCTGGCAAAAAAAATGCAATTTGCATGAAACTTGGTGAAAGTATATCTTTTTTTATGCTACATAAGCACAATTTTTTTGCACAACCAAAAAAAATTATTTTCCGAAATATTTGAGATTTTTCGAAAAAAAAAGGTTAATTTTCAAAAAAAAATTGCTGCAGTCAAATTTTCGATTTTCGAATTCTGCACCCGCGCAATTTGTTCGTTGGAATGTCAACTTTAATATAGCTTATCTATGTTGGGGTCGGATTTTACATTAAACCCCTCAAAAATTGAAAAAACGAAAAAAAACGACTTTTTCATATGCGTATTTTTTAATATGTATTCTACTATGTATTATTTTCAATTTTTTTTAGTACTTACGTAAACAAATAATTCTTTTACAGGTATAATTCAATAAAATAATTTAAATTTTGAATAAATAATATACTTACAACAATGTATTTTTTTATTTGCAGTTTAACAAAAATAAAAAATATTACACCTTACAAAAAAATTTATGTTACAAAATATATTATAAATCTGATTCATGTTCTTCAATGCAACTTTCATTATCTGAATCGGGATCATTTTGATCTACTTCCGAGTCCTTCGTTTTCATTACGAGAAGGTGGTGGCCCTTCAACAGTCTCTTGATCATTTTCATCTTCAAATACGATCTCGTCTCTGTTCGTGCAGTTATCGTGGCAATTAATGCACAAGTTAGAACATTTCATGCCGTGCTTTCGGCAGCCACATCTTGCCGAACAACCTGTTTCGCAAGTACAGCTAATCGTTTTGAGTAATATATCCGGAATCAATTGTAAATTGTTCGATATAAATGTAGGTACGAGTCTACCTGCACGTTCATTCCAGCCCCATACCTTAGCTTTGTCATTGGGATGCTCATTTAAAAAGCCAAGCCAACTTTGAATTTGGTAATAAATTCTGTACGAATGCTCTGCAGCTGCCCCTTCAGTTGGCGGTAATTTTTCTAATTTGAAACCAGATTTATTGGTTGCTTTCTGATACAATTCAAAACGTAATGCGTTCAGCGACACATTTGATTTTTTTTTTATTTTGATAAATATCAGCGATAAGCTGACAACCATTTTTTGCAATGATTTCTTGATCTGCATCCTTATCAAAGAAAACATTAGCTTAGTGTAATAAATTATTATTATTTAATAATAATTTAAACAGCATTTTTTTTTCCTTTACCAGCTAACCCAGAAGTAGAGTCACAGCCGGTGAAAGCGTGAATAAATGCAATTATTTTTTTGTAAGTTTTGTGTACAAAACAATCAGACGAATAGAACGCATCCTTTTGTTTGCCTGACCCTGGTTTGTGGAAAAAAATTCTTTCATTTTGAACATTTAATTGATGCAAAAGTACAAGCAAATCAATATCTTGACCTACGATGATGACAGTTTTTGTAGTGTGCTTCGCTACTTCAATTGCAGTATTAATAATAAATGCATCGGAGTCTTCGGCAGCTTGTTTGCAGATAAAATTTCATGTTTCAGTTTTCAATACTTTATATGCCATGAAACTTTAATACTTGTTTATAATTGTTTTTTTTTCGTTTTTTCAATTTTTAAGGGGTTTAATGCAAAATCCGACCCCAACATAGATAAGCCATATTAAAGTTGACATTCCAACGAACAAATTGCGCGGGTGCAGAATTCGAAAATCGAAAATTTGACCGCAGCAATTTTTTTTTGAAAATTAACCTTTTTTTTCGAAAAATCTCAAATATTTCGGAAAATAATTTTTTTTGGTTGTGCAAAAAAATTGTGCTTATGTAGCATAAAAAAAGATATACTTTCACCAAGTTTCATGCAAATTGCATTTTTTTGTCAGAGAAAAAAATTAAAAAAGAAAAAAAACGGTTTTTTGCCATTTTCACCTTGAATTTGAGGTTATGTTGAAAAATCTTCTATCCAAAAGTTGTTCATTTTTTTATTATCTACAACTTTTCTTTACATTTTGCGCTAAAAAGTCATTTTCTGCCTTAAAAATAAAAAAGTAAGTTTTCAACCCCTAAAAAACCTCCCCATTTACACATTTCCACTCAAACTTTGTTTAAATTATTTTTCCTGTGTTAGCTATACCCCAAAGTATACTTTTTTAAGGGTCCCTGGCTGTTACTAATTTTTTCGTAAAAAAAACTAATTGCACTGGCCTAATACACAATTAAACGAATATCAACAAAAATAAATATAACTGACATTTGACATAACTAGTGACAGAATAACAGAAATGAAATGGTGACATGCCAAGAGTTACTAGAATTATTGGCCACCGATATGTTGGGTATTCAGCTAAAAAGTCATTTTAAATTTCGAAATATACGCTTCGGGGGTGTATTCATTATTTTAATAAAGCAATATAGATGTTCGCAATGATAAAAAACATGCAAAAATCCTATGTTTTGATTGGTAGACCTTAACTGTCATTCTTGTCAGAAAAAACCACATTTTGTTGGCCACACTTACCTTAGACTGAACTCCTCTATTAAAAATACTTTTTTTAAAAACTAATTAAAGATTTAACTTTGTTTCGCCCAGGGACATTCTGTATATTATTCAAATATTATTGAATTTTTTTTGTACTAATACAATCGTGAACTTAATTTGCGTCATACACGAGAAACATCTGTAATCCAAAGCAGATCTTTGTGTTTTTGTAACCTTATGTGTAAATAAAATAAATTTTCTATTTTACGAGAGATTATTTTCCACCTTTCTCCTAGAAAAAATCAAGTAACTGAAAATACTGAGTGTACAACTTCAATATTGACAAACTTTTTATGTTGAATTTATTTTTTTTGTTATGGGATAAGATAAAGTGCTCTGAATTTAAGTACATTTATTTGTTTCCTATAATTTTTCATCCTACTATTTTAAAATACTAACAATATTTATTTTCAGGAGATAAAGTAATTTCAGAAGATCACCCTGAACACTCCAACAGACTGGAGGGGCACAAGGTGCCTTGTTTATCATCTCCAGGACAACAAAGCACTAGGCTAGCTCCGTCCGACTCTAGTCCAGATATGGACGATGGAGGAAAACGACAAGCCACCAGGTTAGGTAACAATTGTGAACCATGGTTTGTATGTATGTATTTTGCCCTTGAGGAGAGTCCCAGAAACTAGTAGCTCCTTTAGTCCTATTTCCCTGAGGAATTTTAGGATATCTGCAGGTTTCAACTTGGGTAAATGTTCCTCTTCTATCCAGTAATCTTCCATGCCACAAAATCTGCATTCTTCTTCCTCCGCTATTTTGAGCTTTTTCAGGTGCCAATTCAGGCGACAATGTCCCGTTAGGATCCCTGTTAAAACTCTTAGCGCAGTTTTACTTTGACTTTTGCATTCATTTGATCTCAACAGGTCGTAGTCTCCCAGAAGAGTCTTTGATTGTATAAGCCCTACTAGATCTTTTAATGATCAGATCTCTTTTCTCGGCTTTACCTACTTCTTCCAATATTACATCAGGGTTCAGGCCCCCAATATAATATATAAGTCATATTAAACTCTGGTCAGCATGAGCTGGCCTTATTCGAGTTTATATTCAGTCCAAATTCCATAAAAACTTCATCAAAACATATATTTTAATTACAATCACTTGAGCATGTTGAATACAAATTATTTCAATGTTTCTATCCTTGTAATTAAGTGACTTTTATTTGTAGGGTATTCAAGAAGAGTTCCCCAAACGGTAAGATCACCGTCTACTTAGGTAAACGTGATTTCGTTGATCACATATCCCATGTAGATCCCATAGATGGTGTAGTATTAGTAGATCCAGATTACATCAAAGATAGAAGAGTATTTGGGCATGTACTTGCCGCTTTTAGGTATGTAAATATTTTTGTATTTAAAATAAGTGTGTCGCCGTAAGTCTATCGTAGCATTCTAATCACGTATCTTCATTCTCGTCACAAGTACATGTCTAAAAGGACATTTGAAATTTATTTTTTTAAATGGAATTACCATCCGGTATTAATCGTGACTTCGTAATAAAGTGTTTTTGTTCGATCAGAATATTATTATATGCTCCCTTTGTTAAATATTCGCTTGTTTTTCTTCCCAAATTATGATAAGTAGCTTGGGGAACAGATCTAATTACTAACACACCAAACGGTCAAAGTTATAACCCCCCTTTTTGCTAAATAACCACCTAATAAAATTTTATCATACGCCTATGGTACAGTAGAGGCTCAAGACGTCACAAAAATCGCTGAAGGCGGCTAAAGAAGTTTTCACTTTATCTCAACTCGCCTAAAGAAGCTTTAACTTCATATCAACACATCTAAAGATGTTTTTACTTCATATCAACTCGTCTAAAGATGTTTTCACTTCATATCAACTCGCCTAAAGATGTTTTCACTTCAACTTTACTCCCATAATGAAGTTTTCACTTCATATTTACTCGCCTATCGAAGTTTTCACTTCATCTGAATTGTTCTAAAAAAGTTTCCATTCCATGTGAACTCGTCTAAATAAGTTTCCACTTCATCACAACTCGTTTAAAGAAGTTTTCACTTCATCTCAACTGGTCTAAAAAAGTTTTCACTTCGAAAATGTGTGGTACATTTCTGTTTTATTAGTTTGTACTGTTTACACAATTCCTTTTATATCTTGAATTGTGGCCACAAACACTATTAATTAATTTAAACACGTCGACATGACAAATAAGGAGGACGGAAATACGCGTGTCGAGAGATAACGCATTGTTTTCAATACAATTAATTTGTCTGTATTAATGTACGTTGGTTATGGCACATTCTTGTAAACATGAGTTTATTATTAAACCATCATTTACTATTTTGTACTGTTGTAAATTATCCCAAGGCTGTTCTGAAAATAAATTTAACCAGACTTTTTTCTAAAAATATGGAGTTTATAGTTTTCATTCATTATTCAACAACAGTTTGATCAATTAGTGACTTTTTGAAATCTCATCACAGTAAATTTTGAACAAACTGTTATATAAATAAAAAATCCGATCGTCTCGAACCTTACCGGACTTTTATTTATCTCTTAATCCAAATATTTTAAATTTCAGATATGGTAGAGAAGACCTCGATGTCTTGGGCTTAACATTTCGTAAAGATCTGTACTTAGCCGCCGAACAAATATACCCACAAGAAAATGCTATTCAAAATAAACGACCTCTTACAAGACTACAGGAACGATTAATAAAAAAATTGGGATCAAATGCTTACCCTTTTTATTTTGAACTACCTCCTCATTGTCCCGCCTCTGTTACACTTCAACCTGCTCCTGGAGACACCGGTAAACCTTGCGGCATCGATTATGAACTAAAGGCATTCGTAGGTGAGAGTCAAGATGACAAACCTCACAAGAGGAACTCCGTTAGGCTTGCTATACGTAAAATAATGTATGCGCCCAATAAACAAGGTAAATAATAAGGCTGGAATAGGGTGTTTAACTAAAAATTGAGTGTTGTTTTATTTTTATACATTCTGACGTCACTAGTATAAATTGAAGCTAGGCACAAATTTTGACATGGAACAAAATAATTATAAGATAGTGTAGTCGCTAAAATTGTAGAAGAGAAAAAGAAGAAGATTCTGATGCTATAACACGACACACAAATAAAAATTGGAAATAATGCATTAAATTTAACCAATATCTTGAAGAAAAAAGGCAAGATATAACTATTTTTTTGTCCTGATCAACCTAGAAGATAAAACACCAAACTAAGACTATGAACAACTTCACATCTACACTAGTGACGTATCTGCAATAAAAGTTGCATAAATACACCCGATTTTTCTTTTTCTTTATTAAACATTGTTTTATTTTTAGGAGAACAACCGTCCGTAGAAGTGAGCAAAGAATTTATGATGAGCCCAAATAAATTATATTTAGAAGCATCCCTGGATAAAAAATTATACCACCACGGTGAAAATATAGCTGTCAACGTACACATAGCCAATAATTCGAATCGCACAGTTAAAAAGATAAAAGTCTCCGTCAGACAATTTGCGGACATTTGTCTATTTTCAACAGCTCAATATAAATGCACAGTTGCAGAAACCGATAGTGAAGAAGGTTGTCCTATTGGTAAGTCATACTGATTACGTTTGAAATAAATAAATCCTTCTTTCTCTATTTTCAGGTCCTGGTTTCACTCTTAGCAAAGTTTTTACTCTTACGCCTTTACTGGCCAATAATAAGGACAAATGGGGCTTAGCCCTGGATGGTCAATTAAAACACGAAGACACCAATCTTGCGTCTAGTACACTAGTAGCTGATACGTCACAACGAGAAAACTTGGGAATCATTGTCCAATACAAAGTTAAGGTGAAATTGTGCCTTGGTGCATTGGGAGGGGACCTTGTAGCTGAACTACCTTTTATTTTAATGCATCCTAAACCGGAAGAAGAAATATTACCACCAGCTACACCTTCTAGACGTGCCAGTGAAGATGTTAGAAACGACGTACCAGTTGATGCTAATTTAATTCAGCTAGACGCCGATGATAATCATGACGATGATATAATATTTGAGGATTTTGCAAGACTACGATTAAAAGGAGGAGAGACAGAGGCATGAAGGAAGGTACAGGCAAAGTCCCGTCCATTTGTTCCCATACGTACCGACGTGTATATCACCTGCGAATAGGTATTGAGAATCTACGAATGTATTTCCGAATTGATTTTTTAGAGAATGCTATTTTTGAAACAATTATTTAGAAACATATTGGTGGATTCCTGGTACTGGTACCTACGTAACCAGTGTGTGTGTGTGTGCCCTAGTCAGCGGCTGTGTATTGTGACACATCCAGATTGCACTTCTTGTATGATTAACTTGTTCCCTTCTTTAATTTTTATCTATGTCCTAATATATCAGTAATTATTTATTAAATTTTAACAATAAATTTTAACATTTCTTCAATGGTTTTTTTATTCAACAAAATAAGACCAGTCATTCGTCGCAGAGTAGCTTGTTTTACCCAATCATTTTTGAGAATTTACATTTTAAAATGCCTTGCCATGACACTGTGCGACAGCGACTGACCCATTGAAATTGAACTATTTACAACAGGGTCCGACCAGTTGAAGTAGTACATAGTTCTGTGTTACTGTTCCATATCACATACAGCGCTATCTAGAGGATGTACTTCAAATTACTGTGCTTACGGTGATATATTGGGAAAAGTAAAATTCGATAGATGGCGCTCTGAAATGTCAATGTTATCTTAGCAACGAGTTGAACAAATCTTGATATATAAGTAGTTTTATTTATTTTCAGGTGTGTTTTGTAAAACTTTTGCTGCGTAACACAAAATATGCATAAGCTGGATAAAAACCGAATAGTCACCTACCATGCTGAAACGTTTTTCATTCTATTCATTTCTATGGTCCTGCCCACATTGTTACATCTATGTAAAAGAAGAATTAGTTTTTGAAAAGTTGAGAAAAAGTAGGATCACTCCCATACTTTGCGAAACGATACTTTCTCTGACGGCGATCTTTTTTCATTTTGCTTACGTGTGTCGTTTAGTCGGTTCCTGTTCTCATTCTATTTTCCTATTTATTGTTTTTTTATGCTAGTAAGTTATATGACGAAACAAAATTACAAAACATAATTTCAACTTGAAAAAGCATTAGTTTATGAAATAAAAGCAAAGTAGAAAGGATTTCTGGAAAATTTAAAGTTGTATCACGTTCAGAATCACAGATTACCTACTTCATAGACAAAATAAAATATTTCTCTATGACCTACTTATTACAATATCGTGTACTGTAGTTCTAGGCCTCTCCACTGTGGTGCTGTAGTCTAGCATTGTTTAGTCAATAAATTTGAATGTAGATCTATGATGAAGATGATGCTTTATGCTTTGGTGTTTGACATATTTAAATTGATCGTAGGTTATGTCCATCCGATTTCCGATTAGTATGTTTTTGAACTAATAAACATGGTATAACAAATGCAATATTGTAAAAATGTGTAGATTAGAATAGGGAATTGTGCTCCAATATTGAGTATTTATAAATAGTGACATTTGTTAAATATTCGAAATTTCAAAATGGAAACACAGTACTTAACCAAGGAACACCTAATCGGATTTGATAATTATAAGGTTGGTTAATCATAAGTTATAATTAAATCTGTTAAAACATAATATAACATTTCGATTATTACAATGATTTTTATTGCGCTGTTTTTTACGATATAATTATGAGGAGCTTATTTTGAATTTTTGAATATTAAATATAACTTCCTGTTTGAATAGTAATAATATGCTCACTGAAAACGTATATTTATTCTTCCAAACTATGCAGCTCAAATAAAATAATTATAAACCGGTTAATAATAATTGGTTGTAAAATATTCTATCAAATGAAATATAATGAACAATCAAAACACAATCAAGCATTAAAATAAAAATATTAATTGTCTTCTTTCATTAACATAATATGATAAGAAAATAGGTACTTACAGGTAATTGAAATTAGAAACACTAACAAAATCTGATTAATTTTATTACCTATTGAAATTTCATCTCTTGAGTTTCTAAATATGAAGAATTTAATTTAAAAAATGCACTTTCGAGTTATCAAAATGTTCATAAAAGAAATAGGTTACAGTTTATTGAAAAAGTAATAATAATATAGGTCAACTCAATTATGAGTGGTTTGAGGATTATGCAAGCAATATTAGGAATTTTAAAGATAAATTTAATAGTAGTATAATTTAAATAAAATATAGGTTGCAGAAGATATTACCAATAACACAATTCAAAAGAAACTTTGAATTGTGCCTACTACAGTGTAAACAAATACCTTGATGATAACAATATCTTATGAACATTGATACTTATTATATTTGTATTACACAGATAAATAGTTGTATGTTCTTTTCAATTCTACCCATTTTATTCCTTTACGCATTTTAAAATCACAACAATTAACAATAACATTTTGAATAAAAAGATTTATAATGAGAAACATGTCCTCAGCTAACAAAGACAAAAGTAGCAATAATATTTTCCAGAATAATAAGTACAATTTTAATAGAAAAATTATTCTGTGAGAAGTACAAGTTTTTTGTTTTTTCTTTTCACTTTAAAATGGATATAAATCCATTCAGAAAATGATTACAGAAGCATATTAATTTTAATTCAATAAATATATTATATTAACAGCAATCATAGTTTTATGTTTTGAGAAGATAAAAAGGCCAAAGATCTAGCTGGTTGACTGATAAGAATTATTTTTATAAAACATTATCCATAAATTGTTACAATTTTAATACCTTCTTCATTGTTGTAACAAATAATAAAACAAACTTTGCATATAGTTGTTTTAGTTTATCCATATATCTGTAACCATTTTTGTTTTAATTTCGGATTTGTTTGGTAGATGTAATGACCTTATTTATAAACAATATTCAATACACTATTAGGTGGTAATACTAAGCACGACATTGAACACTCATTTTTCACACTTCTATGTAAAATATTATAAAAAACTGATGCTCAAGGCTATGCTCAGAACTCCTTCAATTGAAAGGGATATGGACTCTATAGAAAACAACTTAATATCACCATTTTGTGAAGATTTCGTTGGATAAAAGCTTAGAATACCAATGCTAATTACTAAATTCATATTTGATAGTATATTAATTCTATTATAAGTACTCAAAATAGATATTATGGTGTGATATAAATATTGTGTATACTTGTGCAGTTACTTCTTGATATTTAAACAATTAACTTTTCATAATAAGAATTGTTTATGTCTATAGCTCAAGTATGATTGTAAAAATTTATCACTACTAATGTTACAACAACAAAGTTTCTGTTCAATGAAAAATTAAAACATTATCACTTGAACACCTGTATTTGTGATTATCATTTTTGTAGCTTGCAAATTTGATATTTTGTACTTGAAGTTGTTCACCTCGTATTGCAAATAAAAGTATGTTATGATCAAATACTGTTTCACATTATTCAATTGCAATAATATGTCCTCACAAATAATATAAATGCTTAAATATTTTCAAATTCAGCATTTTGATTTTCTTTCAACTCATATTTTTTGATAGAACTATTTATGTTATTGTTAATAGTATATTACGTAACGTGTGTGGTAAGAAGCATTTTACGCACGAATGGAAAAGTTACGCACGATGCCGCGTAGCGGCGAGTGCGTAATTCCGTGAGTGCGTAAAATGCTTTGCGACACGAGTTATGTACTATACTTTACCTAGGACCTACTTGTACTTGTATTTTTTATAATAAGCATAAGAAATAACAGTTACATAATTAGAGGTGCTTGGTAAACTCCATCTCTATTACTCTATTACCAATGAAAGAAGCACATTAAAGAACTAACGTTTAATCATTATTAATGTATTGTTGATAATCGAAAGTCCATTTTTCAATTATAATCAATACATATACTTAGCCCTTTGTGCTTTTCACAGTTAAACGTGGCCATATCTAATGTTTTCAAATAGTAAATTTTGAATAAAATGGAGACGTCTATTGACAGTTGCTAAGATGTTGCTAGGGAAGCCGTGCGATTTACTTTACAGCTGTGCGTTTTTTTTACAGTGCGTAATAGATGTCATTACATTGATACCGACTGTGTGTTATTGACTGATTACAGGGGGGGTAGTAGGTAAACATTATTAACAATCAATATTTTTGTTTCAGTACAACTGTATAGACACTGGTATATTGAGTTTATATGTTATGCACCCTTTCTGGAATTGGGTAGTTCAGGTAAGCTGGCAGTTTAAAAAAATTCAACTGTATAATACTTGGGTGAGATTTGTATTTAAGAATTGAGATACCATTCAATTCTGCTGGTTGTAGCAAAACTTGTAAATTTTATCACTTATCAGTGGCAAGTAATAAATTGGTAATATTTAATGGAAATAAAAGTGGATGCATGCAAGTAAAAACTAAAAAAATTTAATTGAAACTATAAAAGATGACAAACTTTCAATTGGTACTGGTCCTGATCTTAAGACCTTGTCGTGCAGCCACAATTTGTGTTGTGAACATGAGTTACATGTTGAAAATTTAGGTCTCCTAATATTTTTGAAAAAAGTTAACTGTATTGTTATCTATTTAATCATTAATCTGTTGTTTATTTTTTTAGTTTTGTCCCAGATCCATAGCTCCCAATTTGCTCACATTTACTGGATTTCTATTCACTGTCATAACATACATATATTTCGCCATAGTAGATTATAACTTCTATGCGTCGGATCCAGATCATCCAGAAGTAGAATCACTTTCGAGATGGTCTTTTATGTTAGCAGGAATATTATTATTCATTGCTTACACTTTAGGTAAATATCTTTAAAGTTGACAAAATATATAAATGAAAATTAATTTTTTATAGACGGCATAGATGGTAAACAAGCTAGAAAAACGGGAACGAGTGGCCCGTTGGGTGAATTGTTCGATCATGGATTGGATTCTTACACGGCCGCTCTAATTCCTGGAGCTATGTATTCCATTTTCAGCCGTGGCTCCAGATATAGTATCATTCCTTTTAGAATGTTTTTCACCATGTGGAATGTTATGATGAATTTCTATATGACTCATTTTGAAAAATACAATACGGGCGTGATGTTCTTACCTTGGGGATATGATTTCTCTATGTGGGGAACAATAATAACATTCTTAATAGCGGGGGTGAGTGATTTTAATCACAATTCTGATCACAATAATTACATATTATTCTACAAAATGTCAATTTTGTTTTCAATCAACTTATTATTTCAGGTATTTGGGGCAGAATTTTGGCAGTTTCAAATAGGTTCCTGGACAGCCGGAAATATGTTGGAGATGCTTCTCTATATTTCCTCTCTCATATCAAATGTACCTGTAATATCTTACAACATTTTTCTTTCTTACAAAAATAAAACTGGAAAAATGCGGTCATTTTTCGATGCAATTCGACCACTTTTACCAGTAGGAGCATTGTTCCTGATAACACTAATGTGGATGCTGTATTCTCCCAGCAATATTGTCGAAAAAGATCCCAGAGCGTTGTTCTTCCTTTTGGGAACAGTTTTTTCAAATATATCGGTAAGTAATATAGGCGTCAATAATATAACTCAGTATTAGTTGTTTTTTTTGCTTTAGTGTCGATTGATAGTGGCTCAAATGAGCAACACGACCTGTGATGCTTTCAATTTACTTCTGATTCCCACTTCTATTGTGGCGGCAGTATCAATTTTAACTCAGTGGTCGCATTTGGAACTAATATTGTTATATTTCTTGTGTGTATTTACATCTGTAGCTCATATACATTATGGAACATGTGTGGTAAGTGAATAAAAAGTTTAAACTGTTTAAGGTGTGTAATAATATTTGCTTTTAGGTAAGACAAATGTGTAGACACTTCAAGGTAAACTGCTTCACTATAAAAAAACAGTCTGATTGACTATTGGTTGACAACGCATGATTGGAATCAAGTGTTGTCTCTCGGATGTACAACATTAGGTGTTTTTTTTTTAATAAGACATTATTATTTGAGTAAATTTGAGTGTATCGAATGAGTGCCTAGTCTTTGTTCTTGGTCATAGTAAACAATTATAGGTCTGTTTCAACCACAAGCTGAAACTATCAGAACAGGCCCTATATTGAATTGTAACTTAAAATTTGTAATAAATTGGCCAGTTAAAACCAATAATTGAAGTTATTTCTTCAAAATGTGTAAATATGATTGTAGAAATAAATGCTTTGTAAGCAACTATCCATATTTATTCATTTATTGTGTAATAATAATAAAACAGGTTTTTCTAGACATTTGTGCTTATGTAAAGAAAGGGGGCAAAATTGTATCAAATTATTGGTGTAGTGGAAGTCAGAAGAGGTAATGCAGCAAGGAATGTCTGCAGCTGGTCCCAGATAAACAGCAGAACTAGTGAAAAGCCTTTTAATTTTGCTGTTCTCTATTAAAACTATAATATACAGTATAAATTTGATATTGTTGAAGATCTGTGTGTAATATGACATTTCTATAGTTTTCACTATTACATTCTCTAATTTCTTTATCAAAATTGTGAACTAACATGTATAAGTGTGAAATTGAAATATCGATAGTTGCTTCAGATATGTTCTTCAGTTCATGTTTTATTGATTATTAAATTTGTATAAAAATTGAAGTTTTAACAACTCAAAGGACAATACTGTTACATAAAATGGAAGCAGCCCTTAATCTTTTTTTAGTTGTGTATTTTCTGTTGCTCTTGAATAAATAATTTAAATATGCCTTTTATTTATTTTTATTTGTAAAAATAACAATACCAGTTCAATATTCGGGGCAAATTAGAGTTAGGCATCAATGTTGTATGTTATATTTCCAAATTATACTTGGACTCCTGCTAGGATCACCACAGATCAAAATTAAAAAAATTGGATTAAAATGTGTGCAATGAAGTATTATTTATTAAGTGATAAATTGTCAAAAATATTGACAAGTAGAATACTAAAATTTTCAATTCACTGTTAATAGTGTGCAGGGAAGGGAATTGGTATTTAAAATTCAGACGAAATTTTTAAACACCCCTAATTGAATTCTCATAATGGTATTCAACCATTTATTTCATTACCTCTATAGTTACTTATAACAATTTGAATGCAGAGGTATTTCAGATAACACAAAGTAGGATATATATTTTATTAAATAAATATAATAACAATTATTAACAATCCATGAGTACATAAATTTGATTCCGTCTAAACAAAGTTTTAAAGTTTTTATTTCATATATTTTTAGATGGGAGGAAATCAAATTGATTGATTGAACTAAGAATGATACATTATTCAGTAAAATGCATTTGTTTTCGATTTTTTAAATAAATCTCGTTTATTACTGCTGCTGTTGAAACTTGGCGAAGAAGTCGCGCTTTATACTATCACGTTCTGATATAGGTGGCATTACTGGTCTTATACCATTTTTTCTTCGTTCTTTTTGAACTGAATACTGAAATTGTAATATATTCAAATATAACATAGATGTCTTATTTCAAGACCTAAATTAAATTAGGAATGGATACTATTCTTTATCTCTGTAATAAATGATTTGCTAAAATATGTTGATACAAGAAGGCACTGCAGGACAGAGCCAGTAATAACAATTTTCCAAGACAGAGGTGCTGGGGAATTTGATGTAAAGAGAAAGAGAGTTTTACAAAATAATTTTATTTGGTTGATCTTCAATTAGGTAAGTAAGTACTTACCCAAAAGGATTTGCAAAGTTTATAATTTTCCATTTGTAACTGACATGCTTCTTTATCAAAGCTATTGTCGTGAAAACATTTATATGTTAATTCTTGTTCTTTTAAACATGGATTATTCAATTCAGCTTCTGTATTTTTCATGATGTAAAAAAATTACACAAAATTTAACCTACAAACTGTATTTCTTCTTTTTTGTTATATATCCCAAACGACAATTTGGACAACTATTATACTACCTACCACAGATATATACTAACTAGTTAACTACCCTATGCTAACCTACATGAGGAAGAGATAACTAACCTATAAATGCTTTATTTGTTTATTTGCTTTTTAGATAATTTTTGATACTTTTTTAAAATAAAATGTCTACAGATGCTTGGGAAGAAATTCAAGCTATAAAAAGTAAACGAAATAGCTTACGAGAAAGATTAGAAAAACGTAAAAAAGCTCGCCAAGAATTACTCGGCACAAGTTTGGGTAATTAAAAATTCATGTATTGCATTACCATTTTTAATTACGGACATTTTCTTGTTTTTAATAGAGTAAATGTTAGTAAGCAAAATGCTTCATTGTAGGGTCCGCTTCTGCATTGGGAATTGTTGATACAACTTCCACAACAGTATTGATAAAATCGGAACAAAAACCAGATGAAAAGGATGATTTACTTAAATGTAATCCTGAAATAGAAAGGGAATTGTTAATACAGTTGAGTGAAGCTACTCTTCAGTTGCCAATTTCTTCTTCAGAATTACTGACCGACTCTAAACTGAATTGTTTCGACAGGTAAATGTTTGTTGTACTTGAACTTTTTGTAGCCAAGATATTTTTAATGATAATTTACAGACTCTTTTGTGCTTGAAGTTATATGAATCTTATAATATGAAATAATTTTAGAGATAACACACATCGTAAAATATGCAATTTGTTAGAGAAATTTGCAATACAAAAACTAATTACATTGAAACCAACTTCAAAAGATGGTATCGATGTATTAGAAGTTACTCACATAGAGGTTTCAAAAGTAAATGCTATTATTATTGATGGATCTGAAGTCAAATGTGATACAAATAAAGAAGAGTTGAAAAGAAAACGGGAAGAATCACCTGAGAAGAATTCAGAAGTGGAGGAAGAAAAGCGAAAGAAAGAAAAAAAGGAACCAAAAGCAGATATTTTGGTAATTATTCCATCAATAGGTATAATCTAATTCTTTTTAGAGTAAATAGAATCCAGTTTTTTCAAATAATCTCAATTTTTAAAATTTTCTGCAGTATGTATTAAAATATTCTTTTTTTAATTTCTTGGGAAATTAAACCACAATATTTTTAAATTCTTTATTTCAACGTTTCGGTAGCGTTCCACAAGGAACATACAGAAGATATGTATTAAAATAGACTACCTAATACAACAGATAATTTCAGTCATTGTTGTCAATGCCGTCAACAAAGGAGAAAGAAAGCAAAAAGTTGGGAGAAGAAATTTTAGATTTACTAAGTAAACCAACCGCAAAAGAACGATCTTTAACTGAACGATTCAAGTCTCAAGGAGGTAAACAACTTATGGAGTTTTGTCCTCATGGCACAAGAGTAGATTGTGAGAGGAATGGTAAGTCAACAGTAGCAGATGCATTAAGAAATTGATGAATAATTTGCAGTTAATATTTTAGGTATTGTTGAGTGTAAGAAGTTGCACTTCAAAAAAATTCTACAAAAACATACAGACGAGTCATTGGGAGATTGCTCGTTTCTCAACACTTGTTTTCACATGGACACCTGTAAATATGTACATTATGAAGTGGATCGAGCTGGAAATTCAGATGATTCACCAAATATTTTAAGTGGACCAGTAGTTAGAGTGGAAAGTACAACTCTTTATCCACCTCAATGGGTTCAGTGTGATTTGAGATATTTGGATATGACAGTATTAGGTGAAATATATATTCTATGTGAACAAAAATTGTAACACTCCATTTAACATTGTTTTAGGTAAATATGCAGTGATAATGGCAGATCCACCATGGGATATTCACATGGAACTTCCCTATGGTACAATGTCAGATGACGAAATGAGACAGCTTGGTATACCACAATTACAGGACGATGGACTCATATTCCTTTGGGTTACAGGAAGGGCAATGGAATTAGGTAGAGAATGCCTTCAGCTATGGGGTTATGAAAGGGTGAGAAACTTGTAACAAATTTCTGGGATAATATTATTGTTAGTATGACAGTTGACATTCATTTATATTTTTAGGTAGATGAAATAATATGGGTTAAAACAAATCAGTTGCAGCGTATCATACGAACAGGAAGAACTGGTCACTGGTTAAATCACGGCAAGGAACATTGTTTGGTTGGAATGAAGGGTAATCCCCCAAATTTGAACAGAGGACTAGATTCAGATGTGATTGTAGCTGAAGTTCGAGCAACAAGTCACAAACCTGATGAAATTTATGGTAAGAGATGAATCAAATATGTTGCAACTTCTTATCGTCACTTATAAGAAATGTATTTTGTGTACAAAACCTTTTTTTTTCACAGGTATGATTGAAAGACTCTCGCCGGGTACAAAGAAAATTGAATTATTCGGAAGACCTCATAATATCCAACCCAACTGGATAACATTAGGAAACCAAGTAGATGGCATTCGATTAGTTGATCCTTTATTGATTGAAAATTTTCGAAAAAGATATCCCACGGGAAACTGCATGGCTCCTCCTCCCGAAAACACACATGTTTAATCACACTTATATGTATATATAATTTTATATTAATAAAATATTAGTAAAATGTGGGACTTTTTATTATAATTTGAACGTTTCAACATTTGAATCTGATGATCAGAGACAACCAGGTTGTCTCTGGTCTGGTTGTCTCTGCTGATGATCGATCCACAGGTTATGGCCACGGCCACATGGCCAGAGAAATATAAATTTTGTCTATGGTTATGGCCCAGTTGTACCAGCCTTAAGAAAAATAATATTTATAAGGAAATTCAAGCCATTTTAATATATTTTATAATTTTATTTATTGTAATTGATTTGATTTGTAATTATAATAAGACTCAAGATATACTACTTTTTTTAGTTATTTAATATTTTTACTCAGCGTTGTTTCAAATATCAAAAAATGTACTGTTAAGTGGCCACCAGGTGATCTTTGGTGGCAACACTGATAATGACAGTTTAGTTTTGAAGTTTTATGCATATAATTTTGAAAGTTTTAAAACTGTAATTATTAATTATTTGTATACAATTTTTTACACGTATCTTATTATAATATAAACATTTAACATAGATGTATTTCAATTTTTGAAATTGCTTCAATACCATTAAGCAAAAAATTATGTCGGGAAATATTCTTAAGTTTTTAGAAGAACAAAAGCAGCTAATTTTACTTGAAAAGGAACGATTGGGTCTATTGGGTAACAGCACAGATAGTCCAAACAGCAGAGAGAACGAGAAGGATAAAAGTCTTTGTTCAAAGAGTAATGTAAGTGTGCCCTAATTATCTAAGTATATCCTTTGTAGTTAAGTGTTAGCCCAAGATTTCAAGTTGTTTCATAGTATTATCAGCGATTTTATTGTATCTTGAAACGATAACGAACAAGGGCTTACATACTCTCTTTTATATCTATAAGATTTTAAAGAGGCAGCCTTCATTGTTTTTGAGTTCATAAAAGAAGTATGGTAGTGATCATTTGTTGTATGTGCCAAATAATCGTTGAAGTGTTTTATCAATACTTGATATTTATTTCAGTAATTTTAAAATCAACTTTGAAAGACTGGTGTAGTCTCAAAATTACTGAAAGGGCAACTTGCTGCTTTATTGGTATCGCAGATCTATCCACACTATATGCTTATTTGATAATTTTTTTCTTTAGGATCACCTGATTGAAGGAATAACCTATAACATGTATAATTTATTCAACTGAAATCATATAAGCTATATTAGCAATAACTATCTTCATTTTGTATGAATAATATCTATAAATTGGGTTTATAAGTATATGTTACATTCGTCTACATGTATCTCTATATTAATATTAATAATCTTGTGATTTTGAACATGAACAAGTATTTCTTACCTAATGTTATTCATATCTCAACATCCTCTATACAAAATGATGACAATTCTTAAAAATGTGCTAAACTTTATAAAACTAGACTATAGTTGAGTGTAGTCGATCATCCAGTTCTGCTGTTAAGCTTTTTAGTTTGTTATTGGTACTAGCAATCAGGACATTTATGTAGCCCAGTGTATTTTAAAATCTTTTCCAAATTGTAGTCAAAACCTCTCGTTTTATTTGATCGAATCTCTTAAGCCTTTCAAGTGGAACAAGATCACATAGTTAAATCCAAAAATCTATCAAAGATAATTGCTCTTAGATACACCAACACCATCATATATTACAAACACTAAGTTGCTGATGACAAGCTTCTTGTCCTTGGGTTTTCGGCTAGCAAAAAACAATTGAATAAATTGGCAGCGGCGGCAGATTTGTCAGGCGTTGGAAGCTCTAGTTACGAAGCCGGCTCTATTCGGGTGTGTTTTAAAACTTGAATTTATTACAAGCCCTTATTTCAATGGCAACAAGAAAATATTACAGAGTGGCCAAAAAATTAAATTAACGAAAATATATTATTTGTGTGTCGTAGCGAATGCCCTGTATAAATTGTTTTCCAGGAAAAAGGGTCACCGACGACGTCACGAATCTCACGGAAAGGAAAAGGAGAACAAATGATACGTCAAAGACATCCCAGCTTCATATCTATTCCCGTTTATTCAGGGATAGATCGTCATATTTTTACAAAAGTTTAATAAACATAATAGGTATACGGGGTGCCCTAGGACTTCGTACCAAAATCTTGGGAGATGACATCTGTCTAAAACCGTTAATTTTATCGATATGTCACAAAAGGAATTTTTTGCTTTGAAAGTGTTTGAAAAAATTAATGCATTTACAACTGATAAAAAATATATTTAACAAAAAATTGCCGCATCAACCAAGAGTAGAGAAAAACATGTTACTATTTACTTCTAATTAATGTATGATATTTATGGAAAAAATAATTTTCTTTTCTCCATTATCCCCCAAAGCAATATAACGCCCTTTTTACTTATCCGCCGCTGCCTCTCCTGACCTTGTTTGATATTGATTTTGCCCCGAAAGCAAATATGAAGGGCTGAAAGTGGACCGAGTTGTTCTGTTTTCAGTGTTATTTCAACCCTTTATGGTCCTATACAAAAGTTGAACCTGACCCTCCGTTTCCGTTTCGTATTTTTTTACTTTTGTCGCGTCTTTGTTGGTGCTATGGACAGCGAATCTTCCTGATATCCAACGTAAGTACACAAAAAAATACAGAAAAATTGCGTAGCTTTCACCATTAGGGCGGAACAGACTCGTGGTATTCGCGAACTTTTTTAATAATCTTAAGATATGATAAGTGCATAATTTTTTTTCCATAATCATCCATAATCCATACTGTTTTGTTTGACGAGAATCAATATTGTGGAATTTATATAATTGTTAATAGAAAAGTATAAATTGAGCTCTTTATAGTGAATGACTTAATACATTATACGAGAGGCATTTCATCTTGAAAATGCACCAAAAGAAATAAAATAACTATTATTAATATTCTAACATTATTAGTAACTTTGGGCTTCAAATGAATAAATATTTTAAATAAACTAGTAAAACTAGAAGTCACTATTACAACAATTTTTTATTCAAATGTCTATAAATAATAATGAAATAAAAAGAAATGTATTGATCTTCACAAATACACAATATTATTCAAGTTTGTTAAGTAAATAACAAACACAACATGTTTAGACACGTAACTCGTGACGACTTGTAAATCGTTTTTTGGTAAATTTAGAAAAACGATCTTTTTTCATCACCCTCCCCTTCTTCATTTGGAATACAAATACGAAGTATTGGATATTTTTTTCGAGAAGGGGAAGGGAAAATACCATGATTCTTGAAACATTTTACAATTTTCCTTCCTCTCCACCCAACCAACAGTCACAAATAGTTTTAGTGGAATTGTAATGTAATTTTTAGAACCGAACTAGTTTAACTAGGAATAACAAATAATAGTATTAACAATAATGTATGTAAAGATTCAACACATTTCACTTCCAGACCAACTGGCAACAATATCAGAAAAGAAAAAACACAAAACAAATAAGAATATGTTTTTTTTAAATATCTATTTTTTGTGATCAATTACTATTTTCATAGGCGTGCGCAGACTTTTTTATTAGGGGGGGGCGAATATCAAATCGGAATCTTTTGATGAAAAAACAAAGAACCGTGCCCGCTTCCTCGTATTCTCGTATCATTGAAAGAACGTTGAAATTTAAAGTTATAAAATATTTTTAATATACTGATATTTTTAGGAATTGGGGTGGACCGATTAGGGCACGCCTATTACTATTTTGTATAGTGTAACTATTGTTAATGTGATGACCCATATTTTTATTCCCTTTGAAGGAAAAAGCCGCCCAATGGCGTGCATAAAATTTTTTTATAAATTCTAATACCTATTGTGAAATAATGCTTTTCAAATGTAATTCAAATTAATATATATACCTTGAAAACTCTTTTTTCCTCGTCCATTTTTTCCTGGACTATTTTTACCAGCCCATATTATTCGGGTCTACTTTTTCCTATCACCATTCAATTCATGGTCAGTTTACGCCACGTTTTAACTCACCAAGCTGCTCAATTTTCATCAGACGTTTTTTCATATATTTTTTTATTGATCGCACTTTCATCTCATCTCATCAGTATGCTGTTTGACTGTTTGCCTATTGGTTTATTAGTTTCTTCTTGTAAAAAACACATGTCAGCACACTCTGCTATTCTGTTTGTTATTGGTTGACGTTTTTTTTCAGTTATTTCTAATTCTAATAGTAAAAGAAAATATTTTAAATAAATATTTCCACAACTAATATCTAAATCGTTTGTGTGTTGTCAAGCTTGAGGTCAAGTGTTTCTAAAAGTTTCTATACTTCTGTCCGATGACAATAGCCCATTCAAAACATTGCAGCCACAATGCATGTTTATCTCTATAAAAGCATTCCCAAAATTTGTATAAATCATTTTTGGAAAAATGATTGATATACATTTGTTTTTGTTTCAGGAAAAATGTGATAACAATAACTACGAACAATCATCGGAAGCAAACAAAGAAAATGTTCAGTTAAATTCCAATTGTGTCTTAGTACAAAACGATAACAAAGTAAGACAGTAAAAGCTTTTTTTTATTTTTAGTTTTTGCCTTAATTTTATTTAGTTGTAGTATTTAGTTTTATATTGATGCAGGTTTTTGATTTTTCTACTGTTTCTTGATATAATTTAAAAAGAAACATATGTAACTTGTTTTGGACTTAATTTTCATCTCCCTGTATAACATATAACAAAAAGCTACAGGGTTAATCAATATTTTGTTGTGAATGAAAAATAATATTTAAATTAAACTGTCAAAAGTGGTCAATCATAAAAAACTGGAAACAGAACATACAGAACGAAGAAGCAGCAGACGCCACTTATTAGTTATTGTTATGGTGGTTGCATAACGTGTATTTATAAATGTTAGACAAGTGAAAAGAGTTATGTCTAAAAATATCTTCAGTATGTTCCTTGTGGTGTATTCATTATTTTTTTTAATAAATTTTTTGAAGTTTCAGTATGTAACAGGAATGGAAATGTCCAAAATGTATCTAATACACAGTGGAAAAACAAAAATCTGCATAAATATTTTAATAGCTTTTGTTAAATATTTGAAATATTCTTGCAAAATTGTCGCTAAATTTGCTTAGATCCATTAATGTTACAAATGATACTAACTGTTTCTAATTATTTCCATTATTTATTAAAAAAAATCTTAGATATTATAGTGATAATTATTTCGATATTGACAAATAATTTTTAGTTACTTTTGATGTCATGACCTGATGTTTAATAGGTATTTTCGTCAGAACAAATATTGACCTATCCTGTGATTGACTTAATTTATATTTTAAAAAAAAGAATGATGTATGATGTTACAAGTATTAAAGCTTAGGTAATATTAGCCTTATAGGGATATGTCAAACCAGTGGAAATTGGTGAGGACACCTTAGGCATCAAATCAAAAGTAATAAGTATCAATATCTTTTCATAATTTTTCAGTGGAATTAATTAAAAACAGTTAATTTCATTTATAACATTAATATGTGCAGATTCCACAAAGTAAGGGTTCAAACAGTAAGTTCACTCAAATCCCTTTATTTTATTTTTTGTTTTTCAACTTTTAGACTCTGCCATTTGTCGAACCACTCGATATAACTAGTAAAAGTGATAGTACCGACGCTTCATTAGAAGATAAAAAACAAGCTTTCATTAATAAACTTGTTAGTTCTGAGATACCACTTACTGATAGATCGGTAAGCATGATTTTTTTGTTGTGCCCTTTTAGTTTGTGTCTTATTTTATGCTAGTTAGAAATTGTTTTCGTAGCAAAAGTATTTTTTTGATTAGCTAGTTAGCTGCGTATCAAATGCACGTACTTTAGGGACAATAAAATAGAAATGTGGAATTGTATACCCTTTTTCTACGCCCTTGTTCCAATGTAATCATTTTCAATCAATGGGTAGGATAAACACCTCGGGCATCCAACCGTGAAAAAAATTGTGTATTCAACAAACACAAACAATAGTGTGTGTTCTAAAAGTATACGAAGAACTTGTAGGTATTTGATTTAGTGAATAACGTTTTCACAGGTAAATTTTCAAACTATGCGGGATTTTCCAATTTCTTAAAATTGCATACTTTTGAGAAGTATTAATATTTATCGTTTTCAAAATGTAGCAGAAAGTTTTGGGAAAATGAAAAACTATTTTGAATTTTTAATTACAAATAAAAAATTGTGGATTACGGCCCGAATTAATATACTTTTTATTCTTAAAATCAAAGTATAGTGTGTCTCAAAGAGAAGTGTAGAAAAAGTTCTGTTTTGATAATAATTTTAATTAATATTATAGGATGATTGCGTTAAAGGTGCAATGTTACGTTATGGCGAATATAGCCCTAACAATCCGCAAGTAAGAGTCACTGCCGCGCCATATTTAGGCCTTGGAGAGTATGAGCAAAGGAGAAATTACTTTTTGCAGAAACAAAGGGCTGATTATTTGACGCATATTGCTAAGGTAAGAAACTAATCGATGTTTGTAATGATAATATACATGATTGTTCCAATTTTTTTAAATTTGATAGTGAGGTATTGGTATAACCAAACATACACGAGTTAAGTGAAAAAAAAATTAAAAATGAGGATATGTAGTAGTTGAAATTGCACGCGCTAAGTCAAAAAATCATAGAGCCGATGATAATAAGAATTTTGAGTTGAAATTTTATATACACTCTGTTAAATAATGAACAAATATGGAAAAAAATCAGCAACGTCGTAAACATCATATTTTGTATACGAGGGTATGCGAAAGTGAGAGATACGGAAATTCGCAACAAAAAGTATCTACACATTTTAGAAACTTTTATTGTCATTTTCGTAATCTACGGGGTCGAATTAGTGGATTTTCATATATAAAAGAATCTGAGAAAACTTGGTTTCGATTTTGAACATTTAAAAATGAGGTTATGTAGTAACTGAAAGTACACGCGCAAAGTCAAAAAATAATAGATCCGATGATAATAAGAATTTTGGGCTGAAATTTTAGATACAC
>CAJUYI010000570.1:0-16076 GCA_910591695.1 Galerucella pusilla | reverse complement strand
TTTTGTATACGAGGGTATGCGAAAGTGAGAGATACGGAAATTCGCAAAAAACATTAACTACACACTTTAGAAACTTTTTATTATCATTTTCATAATCTACGGAGTCGAATTAGTGGATTTTAATATTCAAAAGTGTCTGAGAAAACTTGAAAGAGAATTTACTTGAAATCTGTTAGAATAAGTTACTGTGAATAAGAAATATTTTATTTATTCTTGCAGCAACAGAAAAGTGTCAAAGAACTCACACAACAGATTTTATCTGATAGATACAAATCTACCAATAATAATTCCAAAGCAACTGAAACCCTACGATTTGAAAAAAGTGTACAAACTGATATTCAAAATATCAAAAATCAGTTAGTAAGTACCTACTTAAAAATGATAAGCACATGTGTACATATAACTATAATCAAACTAACTTTCGATTCATTTTTACTAACATGATTTTTACTGATTTGTATATAGTGTGAATAAAATGTGTCGTGTACGTGTCACGTTCCAGTCTGGGCATGTCCCCCTAAGTTGGAATCAAACTTTTTTGTACATATATTATGGGCAAGGTCTCTTTTAAACTGAAATTTGCACAATTAATCTCGCTAATTGAAATCAATCATGTAGATGCATTATTTCTGTAATATAAGATTGTTTAAATGATTATTATGATTGAGAATTATAATAGTTGGATGCTTGGATTGTTACTTCATCATTGTATATAATTTTCAAGTAGGTTGAGGCGTAAAAATATATCTACAATTTGTTCACAATTAACATGGAATCATTGGATGAAATAATGTTCAGGACCGCACTTAGATAATCCAGAAATATATTTTCTTGAATTTAAATTTAATAATTATGTGTATTGGAAAAATATTAATAAACAAAAATTATTGTTTTAAAGTTAAATTGGTAATCTTCCTTCAGCTCAGTTGGAGCCTGCAGATATCCTGAAATTCCTCCGGGAAATAGGACTAAGGGAACTACTAGTTTCTGAGACTCCCCTCAGAAACTCATACATACATTCAGCTCAGGCTTCATACTTATGCTTAAACACTTGAAATGAGCATGTTCAAAATGTTTAATTAACAATTTTTTCAAGAAGGGGAATTTAGGGGGAATGGAATGGTTATCTTTATCTGCACTGAAAGTTGCAAACATTTGGCAACTCTTAATTTCCAGTTTTCTCCTGAAATATTCGTTTGAAATTATTTTTGAATTAATTTTTGCAAAGAAGTACTAATATATTTTGAAAAAATACTAAAAACTGGTTATCGGTTTAACACCTCTTTAATATATTAGCAGACCCTGTAAATATATCCATCAGTAGTCGTTTTCCTTCTATTTTGATGTGAATTTTTATAAATATTTTTTAGCTTCAATATGACCTACAATCTCAACGAACTCCAGAGAAGGAGCTGAGTTCTTATTCCATAAACGAGGACTATTTTATGAAAAACAATCGAAATTTAGCGCCGTTTAGACTAGATCAAAGATTAACTAGTGCTCAAAATGCCTTATTAAAGAGTGAAATGGACAAACCGAAAAGTATTCTGTCAAATAGGAAGTCAGGAAGTCCTAGAGGTAACTACTTATCTAACAAAAACATTTATCGCTTACAGCTATTGTAATTTTATTTATTCTTTCAGAAAGGCTGATGTCCGACTTGTACAGTTCTAGTTTTACGGACGGATTCGTCTACAGAGAATCCCGTGCCGATGAATTAGAAAGGGTAAGTGGTAACGTACGCATCCCCTCTTTATTTTAAAAAGGTAAAATTTAGTGGTGGTGCTTTTCAGGAGCGTCATAAAAGAGAAGCGTATCAACGAGAGCTGCGACTTCAAATCGAAGAAAAAAGAAGATTGCAGCAGATGCGCGAAGAACAAGAAATGAGAGAAAGGGAGTTGGAGAATAAAAGATTAGAACAGCAGTTGCTGAGAATGCAGGAGGAGAGAATGGTTGAGGACCAGTTGAGGGAACATAGACAAGAACAGGTGAATATTCTTAAAACTTCCAATCCGTTTGGATTATATTAATTATTTTTTAACAGATGAGGAGGCACAGTGAAGATTTATTGCGTCGCAAACAGGAACTCCAAACGACCAGGTACAGTTTTCGCAAACACACCAATTCCGAATGCAGTATTCGTAACAATCCCACAGATATATCTTCCAAACCTCTATCGCATTACTCTCCGCCTATTTCTAGACGTAATCCATATTCTTACAACATTCCATCCACATCTGTGTTCCCGGAATCATCATCGGCAAGGTAAGTTAACAATTATAAAAATATTGTTACTCTGTGATGTAATTTGAACCCCTCTACCTTGGAGGCTATATAAGGAGGTCGAACCATAGATAAAAAAATACTTCTAGATGGGAAACTGACCCGTGGCGCCCTCTATTTGTATGGGTGGTTATCAGTTATCAGTACCTCTAGCACAAATCAGATGGTGGTGAACTTCGCTAACAGCCGAAAAAGAAGATTCCTGTAATCTTACAGTTTTTGACGGCATATTCAAAATTTCTGTAATTTTACTTTTATTGCAAAATGACATTTATGGTCCATTTTTTGATATTTCATCTAAAGTTACTCAACATTAGATTGATATTAAAATAATAACAATCAAATAGTCAAGTAAAATTAAATGAAATGTCAAAAAATGGACCATATAATGCCTGAAGTGAGAAAAATAAAGCAATAATCATCAAGTTTATATATTTTATTGAATAAAAAAAGTATACATATTTCAATGACAAACATGGAGGAAAATAAATGTTAGGAATTCAACAACAATGCTGGGAAGTTCAAAGCTGTTTGGGAGAATAACTACTTTTGTCACTTTTCATTTAATGAAACATGTTTTTTATAAAGATAAAGCTTACCGGGTGCACCTCACATTACAGTCCTTTGCAATACATATTCTCGACATTGTCTCTTGAAGTAAAAGTCCCACTATAAACAATAAAAACCAACTACGAATACTCAACACACACACACAAATAAGCACAATAGTTTTTAAAAACGATAACTGGACAATCTCACGATACACGTCGTAAAACGTTGGTCTGCTGCATAGAGAAATATAATTGTCTGCAAATGTCAGATTAGGATCATAGATTACACGTTAGGATGCCATCGCTGATGTATGTGGAATAGTCTGCAATTACCACGAACGGCGTTACAGTTCTCACTAAATTAGAAATTTTAGTACTGATGAGACTCCCTATATGGCAGCACCCTCACGCCTTCTGAGATCCCCTACCCTGGGTCGAACTCTACATATTCCAATTTCTAGTATTAGTAGAGTTTAAATCCATTATCAAAAACATCTGATTACAGAACAATAACAGCACATACACTTGGTGTTTTATTGGTTGGCTACTCATTTGACAGTATGTGAGGTTAGGAAACAGAAATCATTGATAGAAAACCACCTATAAAAGTGAATTACAGTCTTACCCCAAACGTTTACACCTCAATAAGGACTCCTCCAGGGGTCTCCACTGCTCTTGTCATAATAATCTCAAAATAACAGTGAATGAGCTAAAAAAACAGAATAATGAAATGGTTTAACAGGTGGTTATAAGACTGACTGTTTAGATAGACGATTTTGAGGACAGTGTAATGGATGTATTGTCGACAGCAGTGGTTTAAGTCTTCTTCAAGTATTCTGTATCGACTTCTTCTTTTGATCAATACTGAAAGTATATTTATATAATCGGTCAAGTTCGAGCAAAACAGATAAACATATAATTGTTGTTGTCTTGCACCATGCTTGAACTTGACAATAACCTTCTTTTATTTATATTTATATAATAATGAAATGTTCGAACGTTTTGTTGAAATAGGATCAAGGGAATTTAATTCTTATTTTAAATATTTATATTATATTATTATATTGGGCCAAAAGGTATCACAGCAGGTTTTGTCAATTTTTCCGTTTTACTTCAATCTCTTTATCTAGTCTCCATTCCCTCTACATCTTGTGGTACCGTCTGCTTAATTTCTTTATAAAATAAACTTGATGTGTTTTTTTTTTATTTAGATACAATCCTAATCGTTTCGACTGTTACAAACGTCGTGACACGTTGAAACGTATGGATTCGTTGAATGCATGCGATCCACCTAACAGACATCAAGTGTTCAATAGATTCGACTCATTAAGCAAAATAGATTCGTTATCGAATCGAATGGAATCTATGAGCTTAAGAGATGGTTATAGCGGAGATGTACAACGTAGACATAGTGCTACCCATCAGGATCTCAGTTTGTTGAGGAGAAGTCCAAGGTAGTAAATTCAGTTAATATTTTAATTCGTATTATTATATTAATTGAATATTTTTAGGTTACAAAGAAGGAGTAGTTCTAGTAGGTTTGACGATACCCTGCCTGTACCGTTATTAAAAGCGCACTCGCCAGTTGCCAAAGAATTGAAAAATTCTGTTCCGTTCAATAGTGGAAGATCGAGTTCAGATGCAATTAGGCGATTGGATGATCGGTGGCAAGTGAGTATTAAATGTTTATTTGCATTATTTAAATCAGTGTGTATATTTGCAATACCATAATGAAAATATTGATGGATTTCTTTTGGTAGTGTCTTAAATGTGATTTTGTATCTAAATCTAGGAGAGGTATTGTTTTAAAATGAATCCAATGAGCATAAAAATTAAGTAAATTTAAATTTAAAACACTTTTTGTTGGCCACACTGACCTTGGGAACTCCTTTTGACAATGAACTGGAAGTGACTAATATGACGGCGTCCGGTCTTAATTTATAATTACAGAATGAGTTTTTTGCCAATGCCAGGGCATCTTTTACGTGAACGCTCTTTGTCGTGTGTGCATTATTTAGAAACTTTTTATCGTTTATTTAATTTATTTATTTTGGAAATAACAAATTTGACTTGAGCTGAAACGTTCTTTATTTTGTATTGGTGGGTTTCAGATACCCGCCGTTCAAAAAAATATCCTGAATCCTACGGATTCGCTAGGTGGCCAAAACCGAAGTATTCTAACGCAGCTTGGTGCGATTCGAATGCAGCTTCAGCAAGAACAGCTGCGGATGGACGAATCTTTGAGGAGACGAGATATTTCACAATCTAAGGCTGTTGATTTTCTTTGAAAAATATTAAATTTACTAACCAAAAATAAAAAAGTTTACATCGAGTTGATTAAAAGTTTATAATAGTTATTTTATATATTGTTAGAATTTGTCTCTATATTTATATTCATTGAATAGATAGAAATGTTGAATATGTTGTTTTATTTACCTGTAATCTTATTGATATAATTTTTCTACATTTACTATCCAAATCTAACTAGAAATATGAAATAAGAGATTTGTATTAAACATTTATTAATAAATAATATATATAAAAAACACAAAATTTGGCAAATATATCACAACAAAATTCAGGTACTACGAAAAAAAAATTAACCTACCAGTATAATACTTTTTAAGAAGTACATGTCCAAAAACTACATTATAACAATTTTATTGGACATGTTCCAAAAACTACGTAACAACAATTTCATTGGCCTTAGTCTTTCTTCTCATGAAGAAGCTCTAAAAGAAAAAAATATTGGTAAGTACACAATTTTAGATTAAACACATTATAACAATAAACTTTTATACTCAAGAATATTATAAACAGTATTAATGTTTGATTTACCTTCTTCTTCATCCTCGTCAGCATCTAAAATATTAGCACAACAACAAGAATACAATATAAAAGAGAAGAATCCAAGAGGTAGTCCCAGTAGAACAGTCGTTAAAGCCGGATTTCCCTTCCATCTTTCTGAAAGGGTAGTTCTTGACTTAAAATATGCTCTGTACATTCTTACAGCCAAATCATTACCACCATAAACCTAAAAATAATAAATGTTTCTAAATTAATATCGGGAAATATCAGATATAGTATCGTCATGCTTACTGGAGCTGTCTGATTTAAAATCTTTTCCAAAAACATCTCGATAGCATCGGCGGTCATTTCAGTGGGATCATCTTCAGGAACATGATGGTGTAAAGTTGTAGAGTTTAATACCAATAAATATGGTAAAGGAACAATTTGCATTGCTATATTATTAGCCATTTCATGACTGTTGCTCCATCCGAATTGAAAGTAATCATGATATTTATGTCTTTTTTTCCTAGCCAGAGTCTCGACAACATTTTTAAAGTCAATCATTTCCTTTGGTACTTGGAACAATTTGTTTTCTTCTACTATTACAAGAACAATATATTTTTCTGTACGAAGAATTTCATTTATATTTGTTTCAGTTATTTTTGGAAATGTTTCAAAGCGTTCTTCGTTAATCCATTTGTGCATGGTTATATTTATATGTTCAGCTTCTTTTTTATTGTTACCTTCTCCAACTAAAATAATTAAAAGTAGATTGTAATCACAAGAAATATAAAAAGATTTTAAGAGATAAAGTTTAGTACAACTTTCAGAAAATATCTTACCTGAATAAAAATAATGAGAATTTTCTTTGTGAACAAATACTGCTGGTAGAGTATGTATATCTACATGGTTGATGGCAATATCTTTGCTAGCCGAATAATAAAATGCATGAGCTTGAAATTTAGATGCTACATCATAAAAACTATTCCATAAAAGACCTTCTCTGTCTCCTACATACATAAAAAACAGCTGATTCATGTTTTTTATGTTTGACAAACTTTCAGGGCGGGTTACCTGCTGTACTGGAGGTCCAGCTAGTCTAATAGCAAAATTAATTATCTCCTCTGTTGTCTTTTCTCCTTCAAAAGTGAAGTCCTCTTCGGCTTTTATACTAAAAATCAACTGTATATGTAGATATTTTCATGAAAAATCAAGAATTATACAATACCTGCTTTCAAAGCTATAAGAATTTAAAATATTAGATATGGTAAAACTTACAGTTTAATAGTAGGAAACACAGTAACATCAAAAGATTTCCCAACATTGGGAAATATTGTGCAGTCAACCTTTCCAACTCTTATATGAGTATTTTTGAGAGCTTGGACCACATGAGCCCACACAGGTTCCAGTCTTTTACAATGTCCACACCAAGGTGTATAAAATTTAACCAGCCAATAACCACCATCTCTTCTAACATCAATAAAATTATCTCCCAATTCTAATATCCATTTTGATGAAGGTGATACCACAAGTACAAACTCTACAAATATAATAAATAGTTACACAAAATGTTGATTTATGGATAACTAATTTTATTTTACTTACCTATTAATAAAAAAACTCTCAATATATCCATTCTAAATATTTATTGAAATTGCAACTGCATATTTAAAAACCTGTTGTGCAGTTGGTTTATATTTTCATTCAAAGTTTATTGTATTTGTTAAACTATTATTTTTAATTATGCAATTTGCTTACTAACTATTGAATAAATAGTTGCCTAATTAAAATCTTCGTTTTCAAAATTTTGACCTTCTTCTAGCTGGTTAATACAGCCAGTAGCTGTAAAGATTTTCAGTGATGACCCATTACTAGTAGAAACGGTGCTGAATCGGGTTGATTTGACAGTATTGAAAAGAAGATATTTAAAATTATTTGTGCCAACGGAAAATAAAATTTAACCGTCAACAGTGAAGGTGAAGAATCAAATACATGCAGTTGCATTTAATTTCTGCAAATTTCTACAAACTGATTTAGTAAAATGGAAAATACCTTGTGGGAACGGATTTTAATAGATTGGGTAAATAATTACATTTTTGGTACATTTTGTCACTTTCTGATTCAAAATTCTGTTTGTAGGTGAACTGTTTGAAACTTTCAAATCCAGTTCAAAAAGTAGATGATCTTCGAGATGGTTTATTTTTTACTAATCTTTATAAAGTAATGTAAGTATTTACCGATCTTTTCAGTCAAGGATCATTACCTAAATGAAATTGAAAATTTTGTTTACAAAATTACATCAAAAGCTGTCTAACTTTCCATCACCTAACATTTAAAAAAATGCTGATTCGATCAAGTTATTGGTGCTTTTAATAATCAGATATATTTCTTCTAGAAAAAAGTCTTCAGAAATAAATAGTGACATACTCACCTGCATCTTTGGTGTTTTAAGTGAACATTATGCTGAATTCATTATTCCTAATAAATCAGTTATACATCTAAATGATCTTCCAAAAGATGATCTGTGTGCAATTACTTCACTTTTGATGCATTATACTTGTATCCATGACAGAAGAGATGTGTTAACGTCTCCCTTATGTTACAATCTTCAAGAGATTACCCAGATAAAAATAAAGAATTTTTTTGAGAAAATACAAGATTGTACAAAATTAAATAATGCAGAACTTGCCTCTATTATTAACAATTGTATGGAAGACACTAGTGCTGACAATTGGAACTCAAATTCTGTAAACATTTCATATGTTAGTCCATTGCATGAGGTCTTACAAACTCCAATCAAAAGTAGTAGACTGTTTGAAAGAGATAAGGAAATTAATAAATTGAAGGCTCAGGTAGAATTATTTCAAGAAGAAAAAGAAAGTATTGAGAAGGATTTGAAGAAGCAAATTGAAAAACGTAAAAAACTTGGTAAGTAACAAAAAAATAAATGTTTTCTTCACACTGATTATTTATAAAACATACTTGAATATATCTACATACTTTTTTTTTAGAAAAACAGCTTTCCCAAAAAACATTGGAAATATCAAATCTAAGAAGTGAAGTGCTTGAATTAGAGAATAGAACACCTCCATATTATAGAGATAAAGATTTCAGAGAAATGCAAAAAATACTTAGAACTAAAGTAGATAGTTTGGAACAAATCTTAGAACAAAGTGATAAGGAGAATTTAGAACTTAGAGAAGAGAGAGACAATGATAAGGCTCTGGTTAGTTATTTTATTATTAATAAGAAGTGAAGCTAAATACTAATTATTATTTCTATTTTTCAATTTTATTTTTAGGTAAAGCAATTAGAAAGCCGTTGTAAGACTTGGTTTGAAAAATTTATTGATGCAGAGAAAAATTCGCAGTCCTTGACTGAAAATTATAAAGAACAGTTAACTAAGATTGAAAATCTTCAGGCACATTGTTCAGAACTTGAAGCTCTTCTAGCAGAACTAAGGCCCGAGTCTAATAATGAAAGTTTTATAGAAGAAAGTTTTCAAAACCCAACACGTAGATCCAGAGGTTTTGATATACAATGTGAAGATCTTGCTCAATCAGTTGTAGATGTTCAATTGAAAGAGCTTCAGAAAGAGAATGAAACTCTAAAAATCAACTTTGAAGAGTCAAAAAACAACTGCAACTTGCTCAAGGAGAAATTAAATACATATATCTTGGAAAAATCAGTATTAGGTGAAGAAAAATATCAATTGGAAACTGAACTTCAGGAAGCGAATGGAAAAATTGAAGAATTCATGTTAAATTATGAACAACTCCTTAATGATTGGAAGAGTGTAACTCAAGACAAAAATGCTATCATGAAGCAAAAATATGAATTATCAAATGAGAACCAAACTCTTCAGTCATCGTTAAAAAAAATTGAAGAGGAAAGTGTAGAGTTGTCAAAGGAATTAGTAGAATCTAAAAAGGACAAAGATAAATTAGTTGAAATGAAAATGGGCTTAGAAAAAAAGCTAGAAGAAACCCTAAATAGTAATGTAAAGTTGAGAACAGATTTGGAAAATATAATATTGGAAGAACGTCAACTATCTGATGAATTGAAAACTTTAGCAGATAAAAACAAAAATCTAGAAATCAACTATAGTACTTTGCAAACCAAAAATAATGAATTAATAGACAACATAAATATTAAAGATACTTTGAACAGTGAACTTGAAACAAAAAATGACCAATTGTCTGAACAAATACAAATATTGAATGCACTAAATGATGATATTCTAGAAAAGTTGAAAACTACTACTGATACCATGTTGCTTACTGAAAGTTTTTTGAAAAACGTAGAGAGCCAGAAAGATTTAGTTGAAAAAGACCTACAACTTACTGTTTCAAAATTAGAAGAAAGTACTCTAAAAAATACTCAGTATTGTGAAAAGCTTACCGAGGTGAAAAATGAGAAAACAACAATTGAAAAAAAATTAGGTGATTTACAAAATGACCTTATATGTGCATTAGAAAAATATGAGGATGTAATGAACAAATTAGAAAAAACCAGTAAGGAAAAAGAAGACTTGCAACAACATCTTGAAATGAAGGAACTGCAAAATGAAAACCTGCTAAAAAATAATGATATATTAACAGATGCATTAAAAGTATCTTCAACTGACAAAGAAAATTTGGATGAAAAATGTGAATCACTGAAAAATACATTAGATGAAAAAGTTTTGGAAAATAACCTACTTTTTAAGCAATCGGAGGAATTAGCAGTGGAAAAAGTTGAACTCTTGAATGAAAAAAATAAATTACACAATGAAATCAGCAATCTGCAGAATTCTGTAGATACATTAAATGATGAATTAACTGGTTTAGTTGAAGAACTAGCGAGGTGTAAAAAAGACAAGAACGAACTTACCAGTGAACATAATGAGTTGAAAGAATCGTTTAAAAAAGAGTTGGATAAAAATGAAAACTTGGAAAGGAATCTACAGCTGACTATTTCAGAGAAAGATGTACTTTCTGAACAATTACTAAATTTGAGCAGTAAACTAGAAAATGTAGAAATGGAAAATAAGAATTTACAATTAAACAAGAAAGAGCTAAATGAAAGTGTTGCATGTAAAGAACATTTGATTATCCAACTTGAAGATCAAGTTAACAATTTGAAGAATCGGCTAGAACTGTTAAGTGAAGAAAATTCCAACATTCTTGAAAATTTAAAGACTACAACTGATAAGATGTTAAATTTGGAGGAGTCATTGAAAGCTGTTACAAATCAAAAACTTGAACTTGAAAGTTATATGAAAGAAATAAATGTGGAATTAAATAAAGCTTCGTTGTTAAATTCACAGTATTCGGAAAATCTTACATTTGCAAACGGAGAAAACGAAACTTTAAAAGAAAATATTACTTATTTAAATAGAGAAATAGAAAAGCTTCTTAAGACATGTGAGGATTTGACTCAGAGTGTACATAAAACAACTGTAGAGAAAACTACAATTTCACTAGAACTAGAAACAAAGTTGCAGTTTATTTTAGAAATATCATCCCAATTAGATGCATCTAGAGCAGATTATTTGAAAATAACAGAAGAACTTGCTACTGTTAATTCCAACAGCGATACTTTGGTACAAGAAAATTCAAAAATAAAGGAAGTGTTACAAGAGCTGATGATTGAAAAACAGCAATTGAACGAAACTCTTGAATCACTCAAGATTACTTTAGATCAAACAATTATGGAAAAAAATAATTTGAATGCTGAAGTGAGTGAGTTAGTGAAAGAGAACAATTCTATTGTTAACCAAAAAGAAACTTTATTGAAAGACATGGAAATTTCTACAAATGAAACCAATAATATAATTAAAGAATTGGATGAATGTAAAAGAATTAAATGTGATTTAGAAACTTCTTTACAGGCTGTCAAAAGGAAAAACAAAATTTTAAAAGGTGATTTAAAAAATACTAACTCGGAAAAATGTGGTTTAACAGAGGAACTTGCAACTTTGATGAGTAAATATGAAAATCTGGAATTAGATTTTAACAAAGTGTTGATGGAAAAGAATAAAATTAATGAAGAATTATGTTTGAAAAATATTTTAAATAACGAGATTGAAACTAAGTTAGAAAATGTATGTCGAGAAAAAGATGATATTTGTGAAAAATTAAATGAAACAACAAAAACCTTATCGGAGATTGAAGAAACTCTAGAAAGGGAATTAAACGAAAAACAATTAATTGACAACAATTTAACAAATGTTAATAGTAAATTGGAAGAATATATTTTGTTGAATTCACAATATTTAGAAGAACTTGCAGAAGCAAATACTGAAAAAGCAACTATAGAAAATGAAAATGAGAGTTTAAAAATTGAAGTGGAAAGTTTGATCAGTAAATGTGAAGAATTAACTGTTGCTATTAATGAAATTACTAATAAGAATAGCGATATGGTAAATGAACTAAATCGGAAAACTAAATTAATTGATGAGATTCAAAATGAAAAATTACAAATAACAGAGCAACTGAAAGAATCTAACAGTATCAAAAATACATTTATGGTGGAATTGAACGACTTGAAACAGAAATTAAAAAATGCTACTGATGAAAATGAAAATGTTTTAAAAGAAAACATCACAAATACAGAATTGTTGAAGAAATCTGAAGATGCAAAGCAGATATTACACGAGAAGTACTTAAAACTAGAGTATACTTTGGAAGAAATAATAAGTGAAAGAAATCTTTTGGATCAAGAGTTGAATAATCTTACTCTAAAGTTAAATGAATCTCTTATGTTAAATTCCCAATATGTAGAACAACTTTCAGTTGCAACTGAAGACAAAAATACTTTAGAAGAAAAGTTGTCTAATTTAAACAGAAATCTACAAAGTTTATCTAATAATTGTGAAGAACTAAATATTAAAATTGACGAAATTACTGTTGAAAAAAATAGTGTTTTAACTGAACTAAACGATAAATCCAAACTTATTTCAGAGTTATCAACTTTACATAATGAAATTGAAAATGATAAATTAAAAATAGAAGATGAACTAGCCGAAGCAAAAAGTTACCAAAACAACTTATTAATGGACCTAAACAGTTTGAAAACGCAGTTGAATAGTACAATCGAGAACAATGAAAAACTTGTGATTGAAAACTCCAGCTTAACAGAAATGTTGAAAGTAGTAACAACTGAAAAACAACAATTGGATGATAAATATAAATCGCATCAACTTCTTTTGAATGAGACAAATGCAAATAACGAAACATTGAAACAAGAATTGTTTAAAATAACACAGGAGCATAATGATATAGTTAATCAAAAAGAAGATTTGTATCATAATAATAAAAATTTAATACAAAAAAAATTGTCTGAAATAAATTCTATAAATGTTGATTTGGTAGCAGAGAAAAATCTACTTATAGAAGAATTAAAATATCTAACAAATGAATATAAAACATTGGAGTTGATGCATGAAAAAGAATTATCTGAGAAACAAGTGTTAGTTGAAACTGTTAATTGTATGAAGTCAGAAAACAATCAGGTTCATGATGAATTGTCTCAAGCTACTAATTGCTTGGAATCTGCAGTGCAAAATGCGATCTTGGAAAAAGATAATTTTCTTAAAAACCTTGATGTTATTGAAAACGAATGTTTATTAAAAAGCAAAACAATTTCTGAAAATGAAACAGCAATATTTGAACAAAAAGAAATAGCTAACAAATTACAATTAAATAACAACGAATTGTCTCAAAAATTAGTTACAATATCAAATGAAAATACAAATTTACAAAACTTAGTTAAACAATTGGAAGAAAAATATAAGAATATATCTGAAAATAATTCTAAACTAGAAATTACTTTGCAGGGTTTAGTTAGTGAAAGAGAACTGATTGCAAAACAACTTGAGGAGTCAACTAAAACAGTAAATGATTTGTCAGGTTCATTAAAAAGTATAAGTGAGGAAAAAGAATGTTTGCTTTTGGATATTGATAGTATCCAAGGTAAGTTAAATATGGCAGTTGAAGAGTTGGATAACAGTAAAATTGAATTGAATAAAATATGTATGGAGTTGAATGATTGTCAATTGAAAAAAGAACAAAGTTTGAATGAAATACAAAAACTTGAATCAGATGTGGAAAATCTGACATTGGAGAAGAATAAAGTTGAAGATGCTCTTCAAAAAACATTGGAAGAAAAAAGAGTTATATCTGATTTCTTGGATCTAAACAATACTGAGTTGCAAAATATTCTACAAGAAAAGGAAGTAATTTTAGAAGCACTTGAACTGAGTAATAATGAAGTAAGTATTGTACAAGAAGAAAAAGAAAAGTTACTGAAAGAAATCGAGAGGTTGACACAAGTTAAGAATGACTTTTCAGAACAATTAGACAAAGTTTCCCAAGAAAATGTTGATTTATCTGAAAAATACCAAAATATACTCAAGAAAAATCATGAAAATGCCGAACAAGTTAAAGATTTAACGGAAAAAGTTGAACAACTAACAGAAGAAAATACACAACTTCTAGGAAGATTTACTGTTGTATGTAATGATCTAGAGGAAAAATCTGCTAGTGTCGAACTTTTAAAAACATCTTGTAATTATTTGAAAAAGGAAGTAGAAGAAAAATCAGAGCTTGTAGAAAAAATATCTGAAGAACATAAAGATATTTTCGACATAGTTGATAGACTTTCCCAAGAAAAAATTGACATGAAACATACCATTGACACACTTTCCGAAGAAAAAATGCAACTAACCCAAAACCTAACAGATTTCAAGAACCAAGTAGATGATTTAATCGAGGAAAAGAATAAGTTGATTGAATGTTTAGATCTGACAGATAAAGAATTACAGAAGGTTAAGAAGGATAGGAATGATATACTGGAAGGACAAACTAAAATAATGAAGGAAACTCAAAGTAATTTGCTACTTGCCCACCAAAGCGCTGTAGACGTTAAGAATGATCTTCTGAAAAGAATAGAAACTGCTGAAACAGAAAAGGAAATTATAAGAAAACAAATGGAATACGATACCAAAAACATACAAGATTCATATGTTTCGGTTGTACAAGCTAATTCGAAATTAGAAATGGAAATTCTTAATTTAAGGAAAAAACTTGAAGATAAAAGCCGTAAAATAAACGAATATGCTGAAATTAAAGAAGCATACGAAAAATTATTGGAAGAAAATAGCAGAATTTCAACCGATATTGATACAATAAAATATAAGAGAACTAGAGATAGGGACGAATTTGTGAGTTTACTGAAGAAAGAACGAGAAGAAGCCATCTTGATGGAAAACAAGAAGGTTAAAGATGTGAGATTTGAATATGAAAGCAAATTGGAAAAGATGAAAGAAAAAATGGTAAGTGAATTTATTTTTAGAATTAAATTCTTTTTCCGTCGACCGTGTATTAACAAATGCAATTAACGTTCGCAAAATTAGACAAAATCATACATTAATGCATGATTTACCTACATTAATCAACGATTTTCTGCAGGCAACCCAACGCACGTCGGTGGTGTAGGCAACCAAACATACAATAGCGTCTTCAAAAAATGAATCCTAGTATAGAATACTTCTAGCTTTCGACTTACATATCGTTTTTATTTTATTATTCTACAAAACTATAACAATATTATTAGTGTTGTAACAATGAAACATCCAAAATATAATGTAAGAAAAACGAAAACAGTGACATTTGAACTGGCGACCTTCTCTGTGACATTTCAATGTCATTATTTATTTTTGACAGTACTTACCTATGAAACAAATAAATATTTTTAGTTTTTAAATATTGAGAAAAAACGAATACAACTGATACAGTCGACGGAAAAGCTTTGTAACTAACACGAGTATTAAAAGGGCAATTAACAATTTCGAACATTAAATTATCTCGATTGTTAATAACTATAAAAATCAGATAATTATACAGTGTGGTTTCATTAACAAATAAAATTGTTTTAGCTTAAATTATATAGAGATGAAGTTGGCAAGGAAATGATGAAAGTTAAAGCAGAACAAAATGAGAGCGTAAGTACTTAATTTAATAATAATCGATCTACTGTAACACTAAATACATTTTTACAGATGTGCCTTGTTAAAACTATCCAAGACCTGAGAAACGAACTGTTTGAAACACAACAAAAATTACATATGCTAGAAACCGAACGAGACATGTTAAGAATAAACGAAATACACGCTTCCAAATCCATACATGCTTCCAGAGAATCTTTAAGATCCATGCCAGATTCGCGTAATTCTATTCGAGGCAGCATAACGTCTCTAAGATCAGTAGGTAATAACCCTCGAAATAGAGTAGACACCATGCAAACGGTTAAAAAAGGAAGAAGTACGTCAGTATTACACAATAATTACAAGGATAATGAAAGAAAAACGGTGACTTTACCTCGAGCGATAACTCAGATTCAAGAAACTGTTACAATATCACGTAGAACTTCTTTAACAAATGTACCAAATATCGAGATGGAAGACGAAGA
>CAJUYI010000569.1:107804-119447 GCA_910591695.1 Galerucella pusilla | reverse complement strand
AATTACAATGTAGATTTTACAAAATAAAATTGTTTGATTTCATAAGATTCGTTAAATCTACAATTTCATTTCATACTCACTATGGCATTTCGTTTTTTTTTTCTGATAAGGTCGTTGTTTTTGCAGAACTATTTCTCGTTTCAATTCAATTACCTACTTCAATATTTATGAATCTAATTCGCACAAATTAAAAGAAATAATGAAAAACTTAACACGTACCAGTAAATTCATGTTATGTTTGTAAACAACCTGATCTCATATGTATGAACTTACAAAATTTCCAGAAGAGGCGCTTTGGCTACTGACACCATAGATAAAAAAAAAAACTTATAGATGGGAAACTGACCTGTGGCGCCCTCTATTTCTACGGGTGGCGACACCTTGAGAGTCTTGTCAATACCTCTAACACGAACCAGATGGTTGTGAACTTCGCTAACAGCCGAAAAAGAAGATTTCTGTAATTTTACAGTTTTTGGTGGCATATTCAAAATTACTGTAACTTTACTATTTTTGCAAAATGACATTGATGATCCATTTTTTGATATTTCATTTAAAGTAACTCAACATTAGATTGATTTTACAATAATAACAATCAAATAGTCAAGTAAAATAGAATGAAATGTCAAAAAATTGACCTTATAATGCCTGAAGTGAGGAAAATAAAGCAATAATCAAGTTTATATTATATTTTATTGAATAAAAAAAGTATACATATTTCAATGACAAACATGAAGAAAAATAAATGTCAGGAATTCAACAACAATGCTGGGATGTTTCCATGCTGTATGGAAGAATAACTACTTCTGTCACTTTTCATTTAATGAAACATGTTTTTTTACAAAGATTTATGTGGAAGAATCTGCAACCACCACTAACAGCGTTAAAGTTTCTAATTTGGTTCTCATTAAATTAGAAATTTTAGTACTGACGGGACTCTCTAAGTGGCAGCACCGTCGGGCTTTCAGAGATACCCTACCCTGACTGACACCACGATAATTTATTGAAAAATGAATAAGTGAAAAAAACCACTAGTGCATTTGAAGCTGTAAAAATTGCAGGTAACTTTTGCCGCTGTCAAAGTGACGATTGCACTGTGGTATATGGGACTTTTTATATACAGAATTCGGCAAAAGTCCGGTACCGGACAAGTATTGGATAAAATATAAAATTTTTGAAAAATCTTTTTATACCACAAATTTAACTTCAGCTTGAACTATAATTTGATAATATGTATGTTTTTAACATTGAAAATCTTTAAAAAAACTGTAAAAATATTTTTCAAAAATTTTATATCCTCTCCAATACTTGTCCGGTCCCGAACTCTGTATAAATGAAATTGATAATGTTTAAGTAAGCCATTACTCCAAAAAAATGATTTGGGAGAAGGAAGTGCTAATTTTATTGACGAAGATGCTTTGATTCCATCCTCTCCAATGCATATTAAAAGCATTTTCCAAAACATATTTTTGACCATACCAACCTGTATATTTTCTCAGATTGTCATCCAATTTTTTGGTTCCCATAGGCTATAAGGATTTTTACGAGTGGAATGCATTTTTCTCGATATTGTAAATAATGAAAAAATAAGAATATTTCCAATAAAAATATTCATGCGTGGAAACAATTACAAGTAATCACTTTCGTCGTTTCTATCAAGAGCATAATAGAAGATTTGAGTCAATATTCCAAAAGTTCTTAGTTTCTTATTTTATCAAAACTAGGTAGAAATATTCCTCTTTAAAATGAGGATAATTTTTTTAAATTTCAGAACTGTACCTAAAACTTTTTTATTATCCCAACAAATCACCCCTATATTCACCAACAGTACACAAAACACAAATGTTCTCCCTCTATATCCCCAGAGAAAAATTAATGCAAATAGAATATTGAAATATAGTTGTACATATTTATACATCCCCCCAGGCTGCTGGATCGTTTCCGATTTCGTAACAGGGATGGATTTGGTTTGTTGCATTCGTTGATTAACGAGAATATATTATTCAAGGTATCTACTGAAATATTCAAATCACAAAATTATAATTTTCATTCAACCATCCTTAGATAAATTTTAGCTATACCACAAACGAAATACTTATTGGGTAATACAACTGAAATTCTATTAAGGTATTTCAACTCAATTGTTACTGTCCTTGGCACTGCAACAAGTTCTTTTTTACTGACTCCTGCTTCGATAACTGGTTTATCTTCAGCGATCTTAAGTGAGCAGTGATACAAACATGTAGGTATATAAATTAGAAAAAAAATCTTGTAGCACTACGTTTCTCTTGTATCTATGTATGTTTTATTGGAGTGAACTGGGACCTAAAAGATTCATTGCCTTGAGGAAGAACACAGAGACACTTCAGTCCTATCATTCATAATAAGCAGGTTGTGCTCTGGGATTATGTAATGTTATGCATTCCGCCAGCATATCAAAATCAATGGAAATTTGAACAGCTGGCAACATCTTTGACAATAGGTTTCAGTAATGTTTGTTTTTTTATATGCTGTTCTTCACTCCATGTATATGGGTTAGGCACCTGCACTCTTTATACTGTCGAAAAGTCTAATTACTATGAATTAAAATAAAGCTTTTATGAATGAATCATCAACAAGACGTTTGAATGGAGTCGCTAGTAGAATTATAGATTTCCAGTGTTGAAATACGTTGCATGTCTTCCAGTTTGTCCCTACTAAAATGGCGAATTTCAATAATTCACTTTTATTGTGTGCATTTACCAGATTCAAGTACAAAATAAATAAAATTTCCTCAAATCGAGTCACTCAATGCTCTTGAATGATTCAATCTAAATCCAACCCTGTACTGAACAAATTTCATGTAGATGGGTGACGTTGTGCAAAATACATAATTAGAGAGTGTCAGGTAATGCCTAATGAACGATAGAACAAGGCACTGCCTTTGGCAATCTCTGGAATACGCAAGATGGAACATGCAACAAAGAGGGATGAATTTGGTAATGCAAATTCACTCTAATATAATCACTCTGTAGTTATGTTCTGCTTTTACTTTGTGGAAACGATCTAAACATTAATACAAAGCAAATTATTGAAATATCATAATGTAACGACATGTAGGTTTATTTAGGGATATCTTTTCAATATTCATTATATTGGTAATAATAATATTTTATTAAAACGTAGCTTCAAAGCAGATGGATATGGAATATAATCTCCACTTTTTTATTATTGTTGAAAAAATGAATTCAGTTGTAGTGAAACAAGATTTAATTACTTGTCCCGTAATATTCTTATCTTTTGAACCACACGTATAAACGAACATTTAATATATAAGTACTGCTTCAGATAAAAGGAATAAAAAACGTTCAGGGTAAATGAAATCTTCCAGCCTTTTCCAGCGTAAGATCCAATATATTTTAACGTGTATTTAGACATCAGACAATAAAAACTATTACAATAAAAAGGTAGAATTGAACATTTTTTTCTTCAGCTTCGTTCTTTTCTTTAATGAAACTTTCACCTCCGAAAGCAAATATATTACCTTCATTCTTTTTTTTCATTCCCATTCCTCTATTTCTGGAGCCATATATACGATTTCATTTAAACTTGACACTGTCTTTGTTGACTTGAAGGATGTCGGAAATAATCGTTGAGAATTTTTCAATTATCTTTTCTTTTCACCTTCCGTTTCCTTAAATTCACCTTGACACAGATAAATGTAGTGCAGAAACTCATGAGCGTTTCCCAACCGCTTTTCTATATCCAACTCATCGTTTGTAAAAGCATACATTCCTTGATGAGGCAGTTGTCCTGCTTTATTGTCTAAGGGCTTTGGCTCATGTCCTTGAGAACAGAATTTTGGCCACACACTGTATCTGTACACACATACGCAAATAATATCATCAGTTTCCACAAGTTGCAGTCTGGCAGCGTCGCTAGTTCCTTTGAATTTACAGCTCAAATTATATTCCATAGACACGGATCCATTGTTGCTCTTCAACTTACCGGTTTGTGTGTATATTGTTCATAATTTTATTAAACTTTCCGTTGTTATATCTCAACAATGAAACGGTCTATATTTTATTTTTGTTTCAAGGACAAAACAATTTCATCAATCGTTAGTTTTTTTAAGAATTTCTAAATTTCTCGTCCCCAAACCCCTCGAGACAAAGTTTTAGCATTTACTGTGTCGAGAAATTTTTTTTCTTTAAAATTTTGAAGCAGAGATAGGTATGGAAATATCTCGCGATATAAACTGCTTACTTCTAATTGATTCATAATTCACCGAAATTTCTAAAATTTTGCCCTGGATCGACTGAGGAAGACTAGAACGTTCTATCTATCCAATTTGTCGAGTTATGAGTATATTTTGTGTTCGAAAATTTCATAAGACTATTTGAAGGAGAAAAAATGACTTTATACGAAAACAAACTTTGCCAGTCAATTTCTCGTCTTAAAAAACCTCTTGAAACGAATTTTGAGCATTTTTACACTCAAAATTCTGTCAAAAATATATCAAACCGGAATATGTAATACAAAAATTTCATAAAACATATTCAGCATGAATTTCACTTTCATCATTATTTCGAACAGCCCCAAGAAAATTAAATAACTTTCCCCCTTTTAGTCTCAACTTTCACCGCAACATCATCTATATATGCTAATTTCTTTTTGGTGTAGCTGCATAACCGCACAGGTATGTAAATATTCAAAAAGCGTCCGCTCACTTATTAATGTATGGAGATTAGCCAAAAGTGGGGAATATTAAGTGATAGCTTATAATAACCGATCTGTTTTGTAGGGGTTGATGGACATGATGCTCCCTACGTGCTAATAAAGGGGGAATAAGCAGCTATAATTGTTTCACCTCTCACATTGGTGTCCACATTCATCAACTTTGTAGGAACATATATTTAGGGAATATGCATACAGTTTACATAATGCTGCCATTTTGGTTTACAGTTTCCTTATCGCCCAGACTTTATTTTTAAACTGTTTGAGGTTTTTCCTAAACACATTGCAATTTACTTCCCCTATTTTATTGCGGTTGTACAGCCACCAAATTAAAAGTATATAACTTTAAATATATCGCGCCGAAATTCCCCATCAGCTTTCGATGACTGCTGATAATGATGACCAATTCCCGCTTCGATCTACTACTCTGTAAATTTTGCCAAGTATGCAGATGCAATAGAACGGACTGGGATAGGAATGATGGAAATGAAACCAAATGCTATAAAAGCTTGGAAAAATTGCAAACGAAAATTCAAGCTATAGGAAAATGTCTCGGAAAATGTTCCCAGTTCAATATTATTAAACGAAAAAGAAGGCAAAGGATCATCATAATGTCGGATAGTCAAGCAGCAATTGAAGCACTGGGTTCTTATGTAATTAGTTTCAAAATGGTATGGAAATGCGTAGGAAAAACTTAATGAACCAGGATAAAACATTATATAATTGTGGGTTAGGTTGCTGTTTTTTCTTCAACCTCTCCTCCGCTTTCGATACGCGGCTTTTGATATCAATAGATAATAAATTAAAGTTTTGTGAACAATAACAAGGGAATTTAAAAAAAAATCTATTAGTATCTTGAAAATGTTGGTCTTTAAAACCACATATTCAAAAAAAAATTAAGATTTGACCATTAGAAGCGGAGAAAACGGTTTTCAAAGTTCGGTAGACACAAAAACAAGAATATTAAGAATTTTGGGGTGAATTGTTCAATAAAAGCTCTAAATGAGGGCGACGACCCAGCACTGTAGTGGAACGCGTTTGATGCGATAATTACAGTCAAGCAAGGTCGGACATGGTTAGTACTTGGATGGGTTACCATGACAGGGAAAACCATCGTATAGGGACCGTACAGCCTGCAGCGAAACACTTTTGACTACTAGGGTGCACTTTAGACTACTAGGGTGAGTGAGCACGAGGTATAATGTAGATATGCCGTCTTTCGGAGGACACGTAAAACCGAGGTCCCGAGTCCATGGATGTTGGGCTCGTTAAAGAACGCTACCACTGGTTGGAACACTAGTGGGTTCTCCAAAATTTCCGGTTAGGGGTAGAGTGCTCCCTGCGTCGGTGATTAGCCTCAGTCGCAGAAATAGACCGACGTTAAATAACAAAATAAAAAAAAAGCTCTAAATAAACAAAGAGACCGGGAGTGATGATCAAATGGCAAGCTTTCGTGCGCGGGTGAACTAAGTTTTCTAGTGTCATTTCGTTTTGTTGGATTTAAATATCTTATTACGATTTTTTCTGTATAATTATTATTGTTTTCATGTATAATTAGTACCAGATATTTCGCATTTTATAATTATGAGTGAATTGATTACACATATCGTACAAATATTTAAATTGTTTACAAATCTTGCAAAGTCTACTGCTATTATTTACATTTAAATTAAAATATTTCTATACATGAATATTCATTAAATCGCAACTATTCTCGCTCTTCGCTGTGGTATACACTGATATACGAAAAATAGAGAATAGTTCATTAAATGAAGCGAGGTTGAAAAAAATACATATGTATTGAAATTTTATGTGGCCGCCATTTTGAATTTATGTAATCTAAAAACACCAACGTTTTCAGGGGCCAGACTACTATATTTTCCTATGCTATGAAGTCATTATCATTAATATTCTAATATTGTTTGTCGATTAAAACAACGTTTTGCAATTTTTTTTTCAAATTTATCCAACATCAAAGGCTGAATAAAGAATTACGAAATAGTGCCATCAGATAGTGTATAAGATTGCCCACAATTTTGGTGAGTATTCAAAATATTTTTGTTAGATAAAATCTAAAAATTGTATTTCACGTGCTCCAAGCTGTGCTTGCAAACTGCGTCGCAAGCTCCAGCGGGTTCATCTCAAGAATTTAGGACAGCAGTCCATACTACACAAACTATAAATTTCAATTCAATATTCCCACTTCCCCGGGCTTGAATACACCTTCACAAAGTGACACTTTTCATAAGATCACTTTTATGATCAAATTTTCAATGATTTCTTCACAAACTGCGTTAATTTATATGAATAGGCGTGACGATAGATTTTGAAATACTCTTCCGTCATGCGGGTACACATTCACTATTTACGAAAAAACCTTTATTTCGGTAATAAACTTGAGTTTAACGAAGTTTGAAGCCATTTTACTGATATTCTTTAAATAGTGCGCGAAAACAGCTCGCAGGTGTCATGGCGTCGGCTCTGACGTCACGCCTAGGTAAACATGTCAGTGTGTCTATGCGTAACAAAGAAAGTAAACAAAAAATTAAATAAATTCGTGTCATAAAAATGAATTCCAAAGTTTATAAGTGGTGTGCAGTACAGCAGTGTAAAAACACATCAATAAGAACACCCAACGAAGTGTTTGTACATGTTCCAAACAAGAAAATGATAGATAAGAGATAAGTGGTTGAAGCTCGCAAGGCGAAACCCGAACGACGTAGTCACGAATTGGCCACTTTATTCCTGTGAAGACCACTTGTGAGTATGTTATCCTATTATATTTATATTTCTCAAACTTAAAACGTTTGTTTGACGTGAAATAGTTGAAATATTGAGTCTATGAAATATCTAATTTATTGAGGTTATGTTTGTTTTGGTCAATTTCAATGGTTTACTTTTCTTTCTGCAGTTGCGAGATGATATGGAAAATTATATGCAGTATCATGTGATGGGGTCAGTATCACAAGTACGTATGAAACCAGGATGTATGCCCCATAAATTTATATGCCAACCTATGAAAGTTAAATAAACTCGCATGAGCTTAAAACTAGTTTGATTATATCTAAGTTGGTTGTATCTAGGGTGAAGATAAATACAAAATTCACTTACAAGGAAGTTTTCACGTTTCTAAACTCAGACGAGCAAAATTCTTGATTTGTTGCGAGGAAATCGCCCAACATCATTATATCAATCCTGGGCAAATTGAGCTATTTGCCTTAACAAAGCTTGTTTTCATTGTTATAGTAGAGTGGAGACGATAAATCACACGTAAAATAGTAAAAGATTAATCCAAATGCGTAATCAGTAGCATTCACAACAACAAAACACAGAAAATGAGTGTATTGAGTATTGACTGACAGCGGTGTTTACCTAAGCGTGGTGTTCCAGTCAAAATGGCCGATTGCAGTATTTTTATGTTTTATTTTATTGAGAATGTTAATAATCTGAATTTTTTAAATAAAACTAAAGCAGTGTTTTTAATTTTTTTGATATGAACTTTCCCCTAAAACCATTATATCGACGATTTTTTGATACTGTCTTCATGCCTATTGTAACACACATAATAATATGAGGAGTCATAATCATATTGCTCAATATTGCTCAATATTCTCTCTGTTTTTATTCTGTAACTCAAAGATTCTCTCATTTTTTCCAGTAGTATCAGTTGAACATTGAGGGTTTTTATTTTTTTTTGTGTCACCACACATGCATTTGTCTTCATTATTAACCAATCGATTTTACGCAAATGCAAATGAGCTCGGGTGACCAGACACAGTGTGAATAATTTTTTAAATGTGTTAGTTGGTGAGCCACATGATGACTATTGGTCCTAACGGTATATGTGAAAAGGATAGGAGAATGGGAATGAGCGAGAAAACAGAAGGGTTGAGAGAGAAAGAGATGGTATGAATGGGAAGGTTAATGATGGTTAAAGTGACGATTTCCCGACAGGATTCAGAAATATTAGGGTTGTTTAATGAACGTACAAGAACGGTGCGGAGCGGTATGATAATGTAGGATATAAAAAAAGATTTGTTTTATTACATTGAATACGATAGTAACAAGTCAAAATGACAAAGTTAAAACAATAGTTACAGTTACTTACTTATAATTGTGAGCGACACTCCAACTTTCTCCACAAAAACCATATTGGTGCCATAAATGTTAAAATCTTTAATTAAATTTCCCCTGTGAATTTTCACTCCGCTAAACACTTTGTCATTCGATTTTTTATTCAAATGTATCAAAATTAATAATATATAAGTGGATATTTTCAATTTTCGTTGTTTCAACACTGGCTTATTTTGTAGACACATATAATTCTCGATTCGATAATATGTATATTAATGAAATTAGAAAATCACAAGAGAACGCTCAGCAATACCTAATCTGATACGACAACTTGAAATGCACTTTAATATTAAGCTTTCAATGCTGCATAACCGAATTAGGAAAGTTGCCGTGACTTCGAAGAGCTCCCCAGAAGAGACACACAATTCGGTGGACAATTAGCACTCGGGAAATGGCACTATATAGACACAATTTGGGTCAATCTATAATTATACTCAATGCTCGTACTGTACTCTGCCACTTACCAGTCGATAAATGAAAATTAACTAGTATCGACAAAGTTTAAGCCTCCTCGGGAATTGGTTCGATGGGTCAATAAGGGTTTAACTTTAATAAGAAATGTGTCGTTACGGTCACTAGTTTCTGATTAAGCCGGTTTAATTATAGACAATTGAGGAACACCAAACCTTGTTCTAGTTAACATTTATCGATCAATTTATTCAATAAACTTCCAAATTAATGTATTGTCTATTTAAGTATGAAAATTTGGATTATTTTACTTCTCATTCCAATTTAGTGATATGCTTATGATGAAATACTAATTATTGTCGTATTCGATTTGCTAATTCAGTGATTATGAGGATTGATTTTGGAGTATGATTCATGCAGCCTGAAGAGCGTGTAGCTCTGCTCAGTATACACTGTAACCATGAGGTAGTTTGTATCCAGAGGTGCTACTGTTTGTTACTAATGCTGACGATGTCCCGTGTTTAAGTTTCGATCTAGTTTTGGTACTTTGCGAGGATATGTTTAAAGGTATTTAGGACTAGTTTGGTAGGATGTACCGGGTGGTCCAATAAGCCGATCTCTCGGCTATATATCAGAAACTATTAATGTTATAACTTTAGGAGAAAAAATTCCTTGGGAAAAGTGGACAAGAGAAATTGCTGGAAATTACTTTCAAGTTTCTAAGTTAACCACTAGGGGGCGTAACCTGTGAAGAAAAATTTAAAAACCAGTTTTTTGTGAAATGCCCAATTATACCCAGTATCAAATAAGTAAACTAAAAAAGGGGAAAGTGGATAAATACCTATAACTTTGGTTTGAATCAACCGATTTTAACGAAATTAGTGTCAATAGAAAGAGTGTAGATGAATTAATTACATCTACTATAAAACAATGGCATTTACTTTTAGTTGTCATAGGTAGAGGGGTACTTTCGAATGAAAAAAATCTGTCTTCCTCAAGAATGGTTAATAGAAACACCTAATTATTGTGAATTAAAATGGAACTGGAATAAATTCCCAACAAAATGGCGCAAACCGCATGTTAATAGCGTTTGTCGAACTCGAGATATGAATAAAAACGCATAAACATAAGTAAGTATAGTATTGACTCACTCTGTATTATAACATAAGATTAAATATGTAAAAGAAAGATCATACATAAATTTCGATCATCAAGACTTAATGTCCAATTAAATGCTGCTTCAATCTCAGGTTACTGCAATTGTTAAATCTTCTGGGAGAACAACCGTATATCATGTCAAAAATTTTGTGGGCAGACGAGGCTACGCTTAATAGTGCGGCTGGTGTTAATCTGCATAATAAGCATTATTGGTCTGAAGAAAATCCGCACTGGGTAGAGGAAGTGCAGCTTCAAGGTAGATGGAGTCCTAATGTTTGGTGTGGTATAGTTGACGGAAAGATCGCAGGTTCATATTTCCTGGAACTTCAAATGGCGATACATATTTGGATTTCCTGGATAATTGGTTGTCTGTTTTATTGAAAGATATTTCGTTAGAAACATGAGGTATAATATTACAGCATGACGTATGTCCTGCGCACTTTTCCAGACGAGTTAGAGATTATTTGAATGTAAGCTATCCAAATGTATGGATTGGAAGGGTAAGTATATTTTCAGGGCCAGCTAGATCTCCAGACTTAACAGGTCTGGACTTTTATCTGTGGGGAAGATTGAAGGACACCAACCACGCGAGACGATATGCAACAGCGCATTAGAATCGCTATAAATAGTATATCAACTGCTGAAATTTAGGCAACAGATATGTCAAAGCGTGCTAGATTACGTATTTGTGTAGAAAACGATGAAAAACAATTTGAACATTCAATTGGGCATCAAGCTTTAATGACCAAGATATCTGTATGATCTTTCTTTCCCATATTTAATCTTAAGTTGTTATAATACAGAGTGAGTCAATACTATACTCACTTATGTTCTTGCGTTTTTATTTATATCTCGAGTTCGACAAAAGCTATCCACATGCGGTTTGCGCCGTTTTGTTGAGAATTTAATCCAGTTCCATTTTAATTCACAATAATCAGGTGTTTCCATTAAACATTTTTTAATAAAACAAATTTTAATTTTTTTTATTCGAAAGTACCTTCTACCTATGTCAATAAAATTAAAACTAAATGCCACTGTTTTATAGTAGATGTAATTAATTTATCTACACTCTTTCTATTGACACTAATTTCATTAAAATCGGTTGATTCAAACCAAAGTTATAGGTATTTATTCACAAACACGTTCGCACTTTCCCCCATCCTTTATTTGGAAAAATAGAATAAAAAGTAATTAAACAACTTTGTGCGAAATTTAGGCCTTTTTTTAGTT
>CAJUYI010000569.1:81409-102804 GCA_910591695.1 Galerucella pusilla | reverse complement strand
TATATATTTATGTATTTATTCAATACCTATATGTTCATTAATATGATTTGTTATAAATAGTCATTACTCTTGGGAGATTAATTAATAGATACATTTTTAGGAAACACAAATAATTACAAAAATCAACCAAATTTTAAAGTACGAATAATTCTTAATTTATTTATTATCGAAGGGAATACAATATACACCTATGCAAGGGAGAATTTTGATAATAATTTGTAGCACCAAAGTTAATATCAAAAACTTGAAACTTTCTTATATGATAGGCCGGGATATTAAAGTATATACTCTCACCCCTTGGAAATCGAAAGAACCTTATGTTTCTGTCCGAATAAAATTTATTTGGACAGTCTCTGTATGAACAATACACTCCGCCGTGATGTTTATTCATATTTTTAGAATAAAAATCTATACCACTTTATTTTTATAGTTAATATTACCACAACGCACAATCGATTAGTCAAATAACACAATTAATATCGCCGATTGATCACCTTCAAACAATGCAGCAAACAAAAATGGCGTTATGAATTTTGAGCATAGATTAAAAGTGATTTTGAGCATGTTTTGACGTTTTGATTATGTTAGGTTAGGTTAGCCGTCACCGGAATTGTGCTTGGTTGCCAAGGATGTGGTTTGTAAAAAAATATATATTTATGGTATGATTTTTATACATTTAATTATAATCTTTTTAATTGTATAATTCTTTTAATGTTAATAAAATTGATTTAAAACAAGTAATTATCGAATATTTGTATCTGGATAACTATCACACTTAAAAAAATGCTCATAAAATATTTGACCTATGATCGTAAATTGAAGGGAATATTATGCAAACTGACAACCCTGTTGACAAATTTCGCGAAGCAGCCCGAATGGAGTCGACATAAGACTATGGGCATTTAAATGGGTATGTCCACCCATCTCTCTCACTTTTTACTGTTCCCTGTCAAGCTTTCGTATCTGTTCTCTTTATAATCTGTGGTAAAATATCCTTTTCAACTTCCGTATATTTTTATGTCATTATTGTCATTATTGTGTTTTTATACGTTAGATACCAATAGATTACTTTATTAGGCCCGAGTGGGAATCACTTCGCAAAAAACAATTTTCTGTTAACTTCTATCTAGCAAAATATAAATTTTAGTTTAAATATACCTTCTTCTTCTGATAATTGGCCTCTTGTTTTGCAGCATCCAGCCAGTTTATATACCTTTTATTTGGTTGCAGTAACATAAAATTGGCAATTCTGGAAGGTTCCGCTGATATAGTCAAAAGCGCTGTTATCGTGCGGATTCAAAGGTCACTAACCATATGTATCAAATCAGAAGACACAGAGGTTACCAAAATGTGAGATTACAAATATACCCGGAGAAAATAATGATGGTTGATGTTTCCTGCACACTGGTTGACGAATTTTCACTTTTTCATTCATTCTCGAAATAATATATCAAATTAAGTACCACTGTTTTTTGCTTGAGGATGCAAAATACCGGAAAATTGCTTCTTATTATTCATATTGTCACTTTCAATGATCAAAGTCACATAACTGACATTTGAATAAAAACTTCGCTAGTGAAAGACTTTTAGAATCGCTGAAAACTAAATCATTTCCTGTTTTTTCTCCCGTTGAAATTGCATAAGTCTGTCTTATTCATCTTGAGGATTTTATTTGGAAGTTATGATTAAACGCAATAAAAGAAAACAAAAACAGTAAATATGTCTTTGTTGAATCGTATGATCCGCATGATAAGACTGCATTCGACTATAGCTACATTTCCTGCAGCAAAGATTGACTCTTGATTTATTGTCTAGTTTCCAGATGGTACATCTCCACCATGGCATTTCAGTGTAGTCATACTTGCTACAGCTTCTGCTAAAAGAGTTGCTGACGTTCGATATAAACTTTTCGGGGCTGTTCAAACCCAAAAATTTTGCAATAATATAGGGAATTTCCCCAAATGTGCTCTTTCCAACAGTGGCCTTGTCTGTAGCTTAAAATTGATCTTTTTTTTGACAAGCCATGTAGCCCCAAAGGAGTATACTCTCTTGTTTTAAACTCTTCATTTTGTCGTCAACTATAGTGAAAACTCGTTTTTTGTCAGTTTTGGTTTCTGGCACCGTTACAATAAAGAATAATTCTCTATATTTTACATGTGTGACTATATTTACATATCTTCTGTATGTTCCTTGTGGTATATTATTCATTCTTTTTTTTAATTTCTAGTTGTCAAATTTTTTCTGTTGTGTCAGTTAGGGATAAAAATTAATTTCTACTTATTTTTTCTTGACAACGGTAGCTGGAACGCTACCGAAACGTTGAAATAAAGAATTTAAAAATATTGTGGTTTAATTTCCCACGAAATTAAAAAAAAGAATATATTATATTTACAATTTCTTGCCGCCTACATCCACCAAATACACTGAATAATGATGCGACCTTGTTCATTGAAAACGTCTCATTTGATGCCTCATGAATAAATTTCAAACATTTTCTCTGAATAACACACTGGATTCTTTTGGTACACTTTTAACCTTTGCTTCGAATACTTGCATAATTTGTGAACATCACAAATATTAATATTCTCATTTACCATTGAGATCTCCTTTATATTTGAATATTTAGCCCGCAGAAAGCTAGGGGATAGTTTTTTGGATCATTTAGGTACCCCAACAGCACAGTTTCGTTCATGTTTCATTGTGTTTTATTGTGTCTGGATTTTCTCGGTAATAGGCTTGCATTGTCTTTTAAGCCTATTTTGCAATTTCATCGGGAATTTCAAACTATTGTTTTTGATTTTTAACTTTTACACATTAAACATTCCCTAGCAACAAAAAGTCAGACAATAATAATGTCGCAGGTGAAAATAAAAAGTCAAATTGAATTTGAAAAAAATTTCATTCAAAACGTACTGGTATGACATAAAAGTTTGTATGCACCACGAGTACCCATAGTTATTTACCCTCGGGCTACTTATAGTTTGGCAAGTTTATCTGAAGCTATACGGGATCGGTAAGAGGCGAGGAAAAACATGGCGCCTATCTGTCAAACGTACAAATGGCGTACGGTACCTATTTTACCAAGTAAAACTGAAAATACAAAGGTATAACGCCACTGGATAAATCAATATCGGTCAACTGACAAAGTGAGAGGGAAGATCTCACGCACGCGCTTGCCAATAAGAAGTCAGCTGGTCGATACAAATCACCAATTATGTAATTCGAGGGTGTGGTCATTATGGTTTTCATGCAACGCTGCCAGAGCTTCAAAAAGCCCATAACAAATTTGGAAAAGTGTTCATCTTTAAATATTCATAAATTGAAAAAATAATGTTAATAGAATAAATCCAAGGAAACAAGTACTGAAGTACATTATAAAATTAACGTTTAATCATATTTTTAATATTGTTGATAATAAAAAGACCCTTTTCTAATTATTATCACTACATAGTAAGCACTTCAGTTTTTTCATAGTTAAATGTGGCAATGTCGGATGTTTTCGACTGCATTCCTTTCACGGTTTCAGATAAACTTGCCAAAGTATACGTACCCTCGTGCAGGGCATTATCGTTTACTCAGTACCATTGATACATAATATGTAAACAACTAATAAAGTGCTGTATATTATTTTGGGTTCTGTTTTTTATTGTATGGTATCCCCGAAACTTGGTGATTTCTCTCAGTTCTTATTACCAATGACTGAGGTAATTTTAAAATAGTATATTAAAGTATAAGTGGATATTAAGGTCTTCAAAATAATGATAAAATAATTTTTGGTCACTTTCTGACACAACGAAAAAAATATGACAGCTAGACAATCAATTTGAAGTTTAAGACTACAAAACTTTGTTGTCAAATTTTATTAAGGTCCATTCATAGTAGATCACATCTCTGGTAAAATGTGAAATAAATATTTTATTTTATGACATTCCAAAGATATGATAGTCTACTAGGAATGGAATCCAGTGAAATGCACGTTCCAGGAATGGTTTTTATTGGGATAGCGCTTTTTTCGCTTATTTTGGAAATGTTGTTAATAAAACACTACTATATATATCGTACTATATGTGTTTATTTCAATCTACTTTTTGTGGTACTTGAATAAATAATGACTAGTGACAATAAACTGACAAATGACATTATCAGTTGTCATTTGCAAGCAATGTCACGTCGAAATTCTTTGATATGGCATTTCTAGGATTATTGTTTTTATTCATTTTTATTCAGTTTATCCTTGTAGGATTCATTTTGAGTTAGAATTGAGGACGACATTGAACTTCTATGATATGAGTGAAAGTGTAGTTTCAGTCAAACAATTATCCAAGTATAAATAACAACATCAAAGGCAAATGACAAGATTGAGAGGGTTCTTATCGGTGGAGCGCTTAGGAACGTAAAAGGAGACGGAAGTGTAGCAGCAAAGGGCGATTTAAGCATAGATGTAGGTCAGGTGAGTGATAGAGAAGTTTCAGGTGCAGGAAATTGAGCAGAGATTGTTTTTGAAATTCCATCGCACTAATCATGCTACTGCTACTTCTCGGTGCAATCTTCTACTGTATTGTGGAGCAAATATGAGAATCAGCAGCGTTAGTTAATTTTAAGGCACAAACAGCCAATTCTGACCCAATGCACACATGCTATTATCAATGAAATTGTACTAGCTTGAAACGCATCACAATTTCCATCACTTAAAAACTTTCCGATTCGTGTGTTCAACTCAAATGTGCTGTTATGAAGGAATCTTAAACTGATGTTTGAATGTAGAAAATTTCAGGGTATGTAAAAGCAGAAGTCCCTTGTATAATAATGTCGAAAGTTTATATTGGTCACTAATAATCTTAGAAGGTTACCGAAAAGGTCGTTAGTTTATAAAAAGGAAAAGAAAAACTTATTGAAATGGAAACAGGGGTCACTGATTCCATTAAGACTTGATAATGTCAAGTTTGGGGTGATCATCTAAATGTCAATGAATTCTATTCTTAAGAGTTCATTTACTGCTAGTGACTTTACGTTTAAGTTTTTTTGCAGAATTCTTAACGTTGACAAAATCGCAACAAACGATTTGATCCTAAGATATAGAAAAACATCTAGCATAGTTCATCGTCAAAAATTCATCAGTTCTGCTTTTCGGAATAGTTTTGTATTCAAAGGATATTTTTCCAGATCAAAATTGTGAATAAAGATTAACATTCAACAGAAGAAGACTTTTTTTGTTTTTTACCGATATATATGAAAAGAAGTAATTTATAATTTTCCGAGAGCGATCTAATATACATATTTGGAAAGATGCAGGCAATAATGTAACATAGGGTTCGAAGCAGTTTGAATCTCAAACTAACGGTCCTTATTGAATTTCAATATGGAAATAGCATTCATGGAGTTGGTAACGTAGCACACGCGGAGAAGGCGACAAGTTAACTTTTTATTTGATTTATGTTTATCGGTTTATAATAATCGAATATTTCACTCGCAGGCTTTAAAACTTTTCAGACTCTTTCTTGGAATATTTTGGTTCGGTTGTAACGTTTTATTAGTTTTTTAGTGTGTTATGAATATTGAATAAGGTAAACGTCACGTTAGAAATGAAAGCAGAACGATTGAATGGAAATTTTTAATAGTCTTCTTCGATACAATGTAACCACAGACGATTAAAAAACTAAATTCAAACCGATTGAGAAATATGAGAAAACGTTAGAAGCTTCGGGAAATGTGATGGAAAGCTGTAGGTGAGAATTACGAACAAAAAACTATCAAAAAGGTGACAGGACAAATCTTAGGACAAATTACTTGGAGCCAACAAACTCAGATTAAAAATTGCAAAATAATTATAATTATTCTAGCGCTTTATAATTTTCAAAAACAGTGAACGTTCAACTAAGGAGTAACAACTACTTCCCGAGCTATAAGCCCCAATGGCTATTGAATTACATTTTATAGTCAAACTTGGTTGGTATGTCTACAAGACAGCATAACTTGTGCAAGGATCCAGCGTATTTGCGCCTCATTCGTACCAGGTATGGTTGAAATAATACCCTTCTTGGTGTGAAATGTCATCGATTGTTAATGTCCTAACACAATACGTAGGAAGAAATGGGAAAAAGGCAGGTCTGTGATTAATCTTAATCAAAATATCACAATAATGTACCGTTCAAATTTATTACGAACGTTAACCCTAATGTTTGACGTAAAAAATTTGATTGGTTGATGTTTAGAATATGCGCAAGCGCGACCTATCAATCGGACGAAATTACGCGTTTAAACAGAATGCAGACCTACCTTTCATAGCGGCAATGTGTCTCACGTCTTTTTCAGTCCTCATCAGTCATCAGTCCTCTATACTTTGTTGTTTACGGTCAATTATTATTTATGAAAAGTGAATATTAATCTCACTGTTATAGTTATCCAAATAATATAAAAATATGCATAGATACACAGGAAAACATCAGCATTTTGAAAGTTCTCAAGTATCTTCAGCTGGAAAAAGAAGCTGTTAATTATTAATTTCATAGCCTTTTCGAATTTGGCTAAATACGATCCTGATGATTTTATTTATCAAATTTGAGGTTATAATATAAATAAATAAAATAAAGGGCAGACATGACGAAAACCAGGATATACGTCACAAACGATGACGGTTATTATTTCAACTATACACGTTCTCCGTCCGAGAGCTCTAAGAGCCTAGTCCCGTAATAAAGAAAACACTGAAATCAGAATCAATACATTTCTTCCAATAACGCAAATATTACAGTTGTGACAATAGCGACATCTTCACCTCCAACTACAAACCAAAATTTGAGATTTGACAAGCCACGTGGACTTGGAACAACAAAGTATTATCAAGGTTACTGTGAAAATGTCAAATTGTTGAAATTATTCAAGTGACATTACTCCCCTCAAAACAATAATGGGGTGTTGCCCTCAGAAGTACAAAGCCACCTTGATATTCGGTTCGTAAATAATTCCAAGAATTCTTTCCAATTTATTATAATGAGTTATAATAGTGATTTATTATATAACTTACGCTGTTTGTTTACAGACACAATTAATTGCTCAAAAGCAGTGGAATAATTGATATACAACTCAATAGGAGTAGATGAATAAATGAATCTAGATCACAAAATCTATAAAAACGTGCGATCCATTACCGAGAGAATTGAGGCGTTCCATACTTTAAACTCACTCTGTATAGAAATCATTGAATCACCATTATATTATTCATTTCCGTCGAGCATAAGCTTTTATATCGGTAGACCATCACGATATTTCACAATTCAATCATTAAAATCCATCAAATCTATAAAAAGTCACATTTTGCACCCTCTTATTCTGGCACACTTACGAAACTATTATGACAAACAGCTCATCGGAAAACCATTTTCGGTTTCCACATGTAGAATTCTTTCTATTTCATGAATTCTCACCCCTCCAGTAAACCTTTTGAGCATCTATCAGACTAACGAAATTTTCGTGTAAGAAAGTTGACTTTTGCTCCCTACTCAAATTGAACACTTTCAACAGTGCCGGTAGATTAAAGGGGGTTTTCGGTGGTGCATTATGACAAATTGGTCGATAGTTCATTATAATTTAGGTTAACATTATCACAGAAAAAAAAAGTCATAAAGGATTTCCTAACATTTCTTCTGGAAATCAAAAGAAACAAATTTGATCAGTCACTAATAGCGTATTCGACTATGTGCACTGGTGCGCACCCAACTCGACTTTTTACAGTGCAGAGCTGCTTTCCATGTTCGGACTTCTCATCCGAATGTCATGCATGAAAATCCGCGTGTTCGGCTATGTGCGTGGCACGAGCAATTATTTTTGTTCGGCCGGTTGTCACCGCTCGAAGGGAGTTCGAACTTTTGGGGGCTAGAAACTATAACATGACCTAATAACATTACCTAATATTTTCAATGATTCCGAAAAAAAAGGAAGATCGGGCTATTTGGCATATTTTTTATTTCGCTTTTTCTCCGAGTATAACTGAACTGACACGGCGCCAGCACTTTTTGTAACCCCGGGTAAACAGGCCTGAAGAGTGTCAGCTCAGCACTTGAGGTGTCGGAGGCACTAGTATCCGAGCTATGCTGTCGCTGGAGCACCTCCGACGATTACCGACGTGTGTCATAGTTCTAGCCATTCCTAGCCTGGGGTTAGGCTGAAAGCTTTTAACTATGATTCACTTATTGGAGGGAGTTCAGTTTGCTGAACGGGCCTGGCCAGGATAGGCATTAAGTGGATCGTTTCTCGTGGACGGTTCTCAACCTGGTCTACCGCTAATCGTCCCACCAGGTGGGTTAGCGGATGGTGTCCTTGGGTGGACTACTAATCTGGTTGAACGGGAAGAAGCCCTTGGTACAGCATCACCTGGTAGTGGTGTGCCTACGTGCCACGACCTGCGACCAGTCTCAGGGGACCTTCCCTGAACATGTGTCTCATCAGAGGGTGATGGACTCTCAGGTGGTTGTGGTTTCGCATGATGTCTTTAGCGGTAGTAGGGAGTAGCCTAGGTCGCAAGGTCTTGAGGTGTCGGTTATTTGACTGCAACTAGTATCCGAACTTAGCGACCTAGTACTACTGGCAAGCATTTGAGGTGTCGGACCTTCAGCTGCGTTAAATTGTTGCACTAAAGTTTAAGGCACTAGTATCCGAGCTTAGCTTGTGTACGATGAGGAAAATCTCAATCCAGCCGTCCTGCTCACTTCAAATGTTCGTATGCATTATCTATGAGCATCCGGGCTTGACGGTCCCTTCCATGTGGGGTAACATGTGGTGTAATGGGGAAGTCCTTAGTGTCTGGGAAAAAGCCGAAAGAACTTACTACGCGACGTATTACCGGGCAGCATGGTGCCTTGGGGTAAGGCCTTCCGCCTTGTGCTGTTGTAACCAAGTCAATTGGCGGTGCGAACGCGGTTGGGGTTGCTGAGCAATCAGCCAAGTTTAAGTAGGTACCGGACTCTACGACCATACCATACCCACGGGGGTAGGTTCGCCAGCAAGCGTTCGAGGTGTCGGAACTCCTTTACGGAGGCACTAGTATCCGAGCTTAGCTGGAGTTCTGATGGCTGGTGGGGGCTAACCGCCCCCCCAGGCCCCTCCGGTGCGGTCGTAACTATGACTCTGCTTAAAGTAACACTTACATCGTTTCGAGTTTGCACCGGGCTAGTGTAATAGTCGAGTACCCTGTAAGTAGAAGAAGGGAGCACAATAGATTTTTTTAATTATTAGCATATTAAAATTGTAATACCCCATAAAAAAGGAAAAATATGGAAAAAATCACATTGGAAAAAGGTGAACATATTATTTTGGTAGAAAATAAGCAGGATGCCAATGGCAATTGGTTAATTTTGGACAAACTTGGAAAGCATCAACTCGTTCTTATGTTTATAAGTAGTTTTTTCAGTTTCTCTGAAACGTATTACCTTGATGTTTTTTCTAGATCAGTATTTTTATATTTCACCAGTGCCCAGTGCCTACAGTTTTTCTGGAACAAACGAAAGAGATTTCAAGTAAAAATCGCTATCAAAAAATAATCTTTACACAATTCAACTATAAAAGCCGCCAGTCTATACTTCTTTTGATCTACTTTTATTAAGAAAACTTCCATAGAATGTGTGGTACTAGTGTTGAAGATTGTATGATGTGTCTACTATCTATAAAATTTAAATTAAATTTAAAATCTATAAAATCATAAAATTTGTAAGTCCGCCAAAACGCGCTTTACGTCATAGAGATGGCTGCCCCATGGTGTGACCTCATTTGTTTACGTTCTTATTCGTGTATCACGCTCTGAGTTCTTGTGACCTAATTTGTTTCTGGAAGCTTTAAAAATGGATAAAAACTTTGTATTCCCATTATTGCATTGTTCCAGTGTGTAAATCAACGTCCATTAAAACTCCAGACAAAATATTTGTTACTTTACCTGGTTGCGCAAGCAAAAATATACTTAAGAGAAGGGCATTACTTTTGTTTGTGAAGACCATTTTATAATGTAAGTACCTACTTCTATGCTGGTGATTTTTATTCTTAAATAGTTTGAGGTTATCTGTCTAGCAATCAACCATAAAAACATAATTTTCTTACGACCACACATCGAAATATGGTTGGTATATATTATATAAATAAAACATAGTTTAAATAAAGCAGCTGTTTGACTTCATAAATTCAAGCAGTATAAATGGACAAGTTATCAGTTTGTGCTTTTACAAAACCTTCGCTAGCTTTACTCACAAAATATGAAAGAATAGTCACTGAACACTGAACTAGTAAATAAAATATATTCTTCCAAAAAATTTTAAAATATCCTCGGAAATATCGAATATTTATGTCCACTTTCCACTTTACGTTAACTTTTATAAATAAAAAAAGCACACACAAACACGTAATGGTCTCAAACAAACAGATAAATGATATTTTTACGTCGATGAAGCAATTAATAGTTGATTAATATACAATATAAACCCACAACTACACATAACCTAATGCAATACCGGCCATATTCACATAAGTAAACACAAGAGTATGACATCACATTTATCATCGGTAGCGTTCGGAAATCCTCGGGTAGTGGTCGAAAAGTGCATTGAAATTTTATTTTAAAATTTGGGAGTAATTTCCAATGGAAACTGGTTCATTTCCTATTATTAGTAATTTTTGATATCATATTTACTATTATAAATTGATATCCAAGCAAAATATGAAATATGCGTGTACTCTATTGTAAATATATCCCCCTATATTCAATGAGCTGTGCTTTTCAAAGCCTTGACTTTGTTTTTTATGTCCCCCATAGCTCCAATTACTCTGTTGCTCTTTGAATTCCTCCATTATTCATAAGAACATATTTATTTTTAAACAACAAAAGATCGCTCCCGTCAATTTATTTCATTATATCACATTCCACAGAATCGGAAATCGCATGAAATCAACAGTCTACAATTAAATTCATTAATACATGCGATAGGCAGAAAATGTAGTTACTCCCACATATGTGGGTGACTTTAATTCGACAATAATCAATTTGCAATCAAAAACAACCAAAATTGAGAGATCATTGATTAAAGCGAAACCTAATTGGAACCTGAAAAAAGTGTGTTGTGTTCATCAGTATTTGAGAATAATACCTAAATGTTACGAGGTTTACCAAACTAACCTGAAACTTGAAATTAAATATTGCTTTTGTAGAATATAATGTTTCTTATTTACCTCAATCTACAGCTAGAAAAGAGGTATAGTCCATTCTTATCGAAGAATATACTTATACGTATGTCATTTTATAGCTGTGAACTCATCAATTGAAAAATGGTCAGATTCTTTAAAATATAATGATGCATTTTACTCCCTTGAAAAAAGTTGCCACTGTATTTCAAACCCAACTGGTCTCTCGATAAAAAATGCAGAAATCAAAGACGTATAAAATGCAGGTTTCTGCCCCCTACGAACCAATAACAATTGAAATACGTGACGGGAAAGTGGAATCACTTGGAAAAACTGGATTTTCTTGGTTGTCGTAAATCATTTTTACAATTAGCGATCTGAATCGAACCTGGTTGGGGATTGTTCGCAATGGAAACAAACTAAATATAAAAAGTTAGGTAGAACGACAAATATAATCGAGAATAATAATTTATGGAAATATATAAATCACAGTAATTTTCAAGACTAACTACCAATTTTTTTCAATGATGAAGCTGTTTACTTCCTGTTTACCTTCTATGAAAAGTATAGCCATCAGCTTAGAAAACTGTATGGAAATGATATTATTTCTTGTTTCTGCCAGTCTCGCTGCCAGTACTTTAAACTTACCAACTGCGCCATTTGAATAAAAAGTTGCTGCTTTCAGCTCAATTGTTTGATTGAAATCTATTACCTTCTTAAACGTATGGTATATCGTATATTTTCACTGTTACAAACAATTAATTACAACCGGAAACAGACAAAATTATATTTTTCAATTGAATTAATAAGACTAGCGATGGGGCAGATACTCTCTGCCAAACAAAAGTTTGCAATTCGGCATCATGTAGGTTCATTACGTAATAATTGGATAGCCATTGGTATTTGATTACGCCCGTTTTACAAACATAAATATGAGGTTGATATCCGGAATTGCAGCATCAGCCAATAACCACACGGGAGAACATATCAGTGAACAAATACTTGGAATTAAATTTGGGGTTAGAAAAAACTGTTATTTCCAGTGGTATTTATGGCCGTATGCACCATTTATAGTACTAAGTCCGTTTAACTAAGCTGGTCTGAATAGTTAAACGCACTATTTGTTGCCTTGGTATGAATATAGGAAGGGCTCCTGGACACGAAATATTTTCAAGACATTTATTTAAACCTTTTTTTTCAGTTTACAATAAACAAGGAAGTTCAAGAACATTTTTACCATGAATTAAAATTATAAATAATAGAGATAGAGTTCCGGGAGTCAGAACTTTTTTATTGGAAATTTCCTCTTCTTTATTGTTCTTTTTTCAAAATTCCTCAAATATTAATAGATTTTGAGTTATTAACAAACTAAATTGACACGTATTTGAACTCGTTGATTGGACTAGGATAAATATGCATTTATTATTAGCACATATTAACTAACTTGATACGATTTACTACTTCTATCTATTTCTGTCAACGATTCCATAAAATTTTATATTTTTATTCGTTTTAGTATTGTGACACAACAACAACATAACAATGTGTGTTTGACTTATTCAATAAAAAACTAAACACGTAGGTACTATATAGTGAGTTCATATGTTTGTAAACAACTCGACCTCATGTAAGAAGTTACCAGAAGAGGCGCCACTAGTCTTTAGGCAGGTTCTCTTATAGAGAATAGATGGTGCACGCCAACACAATAGTATAAACTAGTTTAATGTTCAAACTAGTTTATAGTCCAGCCATTTAAGGTTTTATCTGCGGAAACATTCCTAGTGAGCTGGCTTTTTGTATACACCTTTATTACGGTGTTGTAATGGAAATGTGAAAACGACGTCGAAGTAGAGCGCTGTGAAAGCTTCCTATGAGGTAGAATGCAAGGCGCGTTTTTTTACATGGTTTCCTCCGTAGGCATATTCTATGATATGCAATCAAAGGTATTCTTATTCAAGAATAGATAATTTTTGCATTGGAATTGTGGAAAATAAAAAAAATTAACTTTATTATATAAATTTTTCTTATTCATTGTCGATATCTTCAGCTTCTCTATCTGTAATAGTTGCTGACAAAACGTCGAATGGACTCAATTCTAGATTGACATCTACATCTTCATTATTTTCATCATTATTTGTTGACTCTGCGTTCAAGCATGACTGGCCACGGCAATGTCCACAAACTTTTGAACATCTAACCCCAATTTTGTTGGATCCACATATTTGCCACCACTAACTTTCGTACAATTGCAAGGGATGGTGTTCAGTAGGTATATCATCGGGTGCTGGTGGTAATAAAGTCGTTATTGGCAATAGTATATTATTTTTTTTACGAGCGGGCAGAAAATTGAATTTTCCACACACATTTTAGTGTTGAAAATTAATTTTCCCGCACCGTGTGGAAATCATTTTCCACCTCAATATATCAAATTAATAATAAGCCGGTATATTATTGTGGTTGCGAAAATGAACTACACTCGACTGACATTATTATCCCAGAACAGCCAAGAGCAACAGCCATTCAACAAGCAACTAGCATCTGCTATAAATTTAAGTAATGCAAATAATTGTACTTTCACAATAAATTATAGTTTAAATAATTAGGAATTATATTTTGACATGTAACTATTATTGTTAATAATATTTCACTTTATGTTTACTTTATCAATAATCTAATAAAATATGTTTCTAAATAAACTATAACCACTTATAATCAGATAAAAATATCTCAACTTTTGATTAGTTCTGTTGACTTTCCTCGCGCTCGTAGAAAAACTATTGTACCTAACAATTGCGGATAATGTTTTTCCGCACTCGGCAGACATTTTCATTCATTCATTTTCCGCACTTGTTAGGTAAATACCTATTTCAACTCCGACAGCTAGCCACACTAGCATTTTTCAATGTTTGTTGACCACGCCTAACACAACATCACCATCCGATAATAATTCATTGCACATGTATCACTCATGATAAAAACTGTTTAAAAGCAGATAATAACTAAAATATAGTATATCAAGTATCAAGAACGGTAAGGGTTGTTTACAGCAATGTTTGGAGGCTGAGCGTAGCGAAGCCTCCAATTTTGCTGGAGACCGGTATTACCCTTAACGTTTGAAATGCTTATACCATTTTTTGCGCGATCATATTGATATATTCGAATTTCGAATAAAATAATTTAAATTTCTTCGAAATGAACGAAATGTCAAAAGTGACATTTATACTCCTCGATCAGTTTAAAATATAATTTGCATTTTGGTGAAATTGTTTTCATGCTATTTATTACTTTTTATATTGTTCTGTTCGATTCTGTTCATTAAAAAATATCAATCTTCTTATTTTTTTTGTTTCTTTTGTGTAATGAATGAAGTAATATATTATTTAGGACCACTTAAATGTATAGGGCTAAGACGTAGTTTACTTACCGACGTCTGAACGGTAAGTAAATCACTTACCGATGTGTTAGACTTAGAAACCAGTAAACACAACTTACTAACCTGACAACCGATGCTGTAAATAAACAAAAAAGATCGATCGCGCAAAAACGTGTTTAACGCTCAGAAAATAATTTTTAACACAGTCCCACAGGCAGTAGCAGACATAAAGGGGCAGGTCTCGCAACACCTTGGTGTACGGTATTCAATAGCGTATGTTAGTGCATTCTAGCCGCTTTCGCAGCGCTCTACTCAAAAACAGTTGATTCTACAGAAAAATGCAGGATACATTTTTTGTAGATAATTTTACTAGGAGCAAATTTTTTTGATGGACCTCCGAGCAATAGGTCGCGAGATATTTGCGAAAAACTGTTTTTTTGGTGACCTTTTAACCTTCATAGCTTTTTTAGCCGGCACGGTATCGATGTCTATTTTTCACATCTTCATTACAACACTTTAATAAACGTGTATACAAAAATCCAGCTCACTAGGAATTTTTCCGCAGATTGGGGTTTAAAATGCCTTAAATTACTGGACTATTAAAATAAACCGGTGCATACGGCCGTGAGGCATCCATGGAAAAAATATAATCTAAACAATTAATTGGAATATTACACTATAGCTGATATTTTGTTTTATTAAACAAACATCATTTTCAGAGTATTCAAAATAATAACCGAAGTAATTGGGAAAAATACGAATCAAGCATCAGTATCAATCTATACATTATTCAATTAACTTTTATAATACCTAATGTTGCAAAAGTTTATGTAAACTAGTTAATTACCCGGTAGATGAGCTTTTAATATTGAAAATATAACAAAATAATAGTCCAAAAAACAGATAAAATTATTTTATAGCACATCGAATTGAAAAGTGTTTTCCAGTTTATTACAAAAAGCAGTTGTGCATAGTTACATCATTTCATACTTACTCAAAATTCAGAATTATGTGTCTACTTATGGCACGTTTAACTAAACTAACCGCCAGAACTACCGGTTTTCTTATTTTCCACCTTATTTTTTGCATAAGTTCTCAAGTTTCTGAATTTTTTGTAGGCCTCATCACTTGATATACCAAATGCTTCGGCGATAACTGTCCATTCATCTTTTTTCTGTCTTTATAAATTCCGGTTTCCATATTCCATAACTCAGAATGTAAATGTATTTCATTAATAAACTGAATAATCTTTTCATTCGACCAAGTATTAGTAATTTCATATACTATAACCTCCAAAATTTTCATAACAACAACAACAACAACAAACAAACACCAAAACAAAGTAAAATTGCAGATTATTTTCGCTGGCCAAGCGATCGTCCGGCAACTCTTGCTGCAACCAATTAAATGCATAGGCAACAAAAGACATGTGTAGCTATATGGCCGGGACACACTGAAAATATTGTCAATATATTACCCATCCTGGCTGTTATTGCTGGCAATGTTTCCAGTCACTGTGTTGCAGCCACATATTGCACTAAAAATATTGCCCGTTTAGAAGCACCTTAATTGTAAAAGGACAAACAAAAGTTTATAAAACAAAAACATTCAATACAAAAACTTGGTGGCCAAAAATCACAATTTCCGAATGTATAAAGCTGTTCAACTTTTGTAAGGAAGATGAGATTAAATCGGTTCCGCAAGTCTCCCTATTCTTACATCATAAACTCATCAGATTGATGTATTTGTATTGACTCTTCAGCTTAGAATTGCGAAAAATATTCAATTTTGTCACGCTCTTCATGACATTCACAACAACATTGAAAATGCATAACCTTCTAAAAATGTAATTCTAGAGAAACGCAGGGATTCTCCATTCCCTGGAAGGGGTATAGATAGGGTCCTCCTACCTTTGATGTTAAAAATGTTAAAGCATGAAAATTGAATTTCTGTGAAACGCCTTTACAACCTTTTAGCATGTTTAATCCAAAAGGAGTTTACAAAAAGAAGTAAATATGCAATTATTCTTTAGTAGGTACGTTGCAGAGAAGGAACGTTAACGTTAACTGAAAATTGAGTTTATAGACGCTGAAATTCACGAGTAAAAAATGGAAATTCGGGGCAGCCGTTAACAGGATTTGCTTTTTTTTAGACACGAAAAACGTGACGCTTCATTGACGATTTAGCCAATCAGAATTTAAACCGAAACGTTGGAAGGTTTATAATCTTCAGATTTTATGTACCAGTATTTATTACAAGTGTGAAGTTTTATTTTAAAATTATTATTACAGTGAGGAACAATAAATATATTCCAAATTTATACACGGGTCAGAAGAATTTGAATTAGTTTGATCAAAATTCTACTAATATCTATTGAGAAAAGTATCGAAAAACCATCTCTGTTGTTCTCTCCTTCTACTGCCTACTCAGTAGGTACTCATTAATGTATAATCCGGATCACAGCATCAGCCTATATTATGTGTGTGAACATTTCGAAATATCTGTCTAATAATTCTTGAGAAGATAATCAGAAAATTATTCAAGTCTTTCATCCACTGGCTCAACTTTAATTCCAAAAATAAAACAACAAAAAGATAAATGGAGCAATATTCCAATCTCTGGAGTTAAGCCTTAGTATTCCTAGATTTTTAATTTTTCTGTACCATGCTTGAGTTGTGGAATCGACACACAGTAATTTTATCATTCATTTAAATCTCTTCATTGATTGCCGATAGAGATTTCGGCAAAGATGGCAACAATTTTCGACGTGCAGTGTAAATGTTTCTTCCAGCACAATGAAGATCACCTATTGTCTAAATACACAGCATTTTTAGCTAGCTCCATCCTAATAATTTTGGAAGGTATTTCTGTTATATCACTTCCGGTTTTTCTCTTCAAACGATAACTTAAACTTGTCTTTATAACACATTTGTTAGTTTTGGTTTATAATTATATTGTATATTTATATTATGAGTATATTATATTATTTACACTCAGGTTTGTTATAACTCGACTTTGCGACTCATCTAGAGTGAGAAAATTTGCTTCACATTTATCTTTGATGCACCTCCTGTCCACCATAAAATGTTTCGAAGCCAAAACATTTTTTTCTTGCTGTTTGTTCTCGTCTCCGCAACTTTTTTTTCGATGATAAGTTATGGGAATTGAAATCTTCCTTTTCGAATTACGTGGCAAAGATATGCGAATTTTCCGTATATTATTCAATTTATAAGCACAGCGATATCTTTGTATGAAATTATTCCACTTTGTATGTTTCTTTACCTTTAACTTACTTGATGTTGATAGAGAATTTGATTTGTCAGTTTAAGATAAACTTGTCGCAATAAAATCGTAAAAAGACTGAAATTTGATTTATTAGCAAACCTTTGCGACTAAATATCAAAGGTTTCAACTTATTGATTTAATCTGAATAAATCATTTTTATTGATAAAGCATAAGATAGTGTCGTTTATAAATACGCTGTAATTTAAAACAAAGTTTTATATCACAATGTATAATTATTTAAAAACTCAATCCATTTATATAATAATGACTGCAATCATTTGTAATTACCGTAATTTTTATGTAACTTGTATCAATAATTTTTTCTTTTTCTTTTCCAGGTAAGTTTGTCAAGAAACCACGTCATGTTTTTAGTGTGGGGTAAGTCACTTTTTCTAGAATAAAAATGTTTCCATAATTTGTAGTTTTCATGGAAGGGACTTTATTTTGATGAGACGAATCCATTGGTGTAATTATTGAAAATTTTCATTTAACTGGAATGAAAAATATACTTTTCCCTGAAAAACTAGGTACTACGCACGAATTATTTTTAATAAAACAAAAAATCGATTCTCTAAATCATGATAGGTTTCCCAACTCTCCAATAAATTTTATAAAAAAATATAATCTACTGTGAATGGATCTTGAAAACGATCGATTAAAACTTATATTTTTAGATGTCAAAGACAATTGTTCAATACTACTATAACGCCTCACAAATTTAAAAATTTCTTCTCAAAGTGTAGACCGTTCACTAAGAAGCAACAACTACTACCCTGGTTATATGCCACGGCAGACTTTGAATTGAATTACAATTTTACGAGGTTAGTATATCTGCAAGATATAACCAACCATTCTGGTTTGTAATTAGAAGGAACAATATAACTTTTAGACTGTTTCCGGCGTATGAGTGAAATTATGTAATCAGTGCTCAACGACTGATAACATTGTCATTATTGTCTAGCTGTTTTTAATAATAAAAGCTTTATAATATTATTCAAAATTACTGGAAATGAATAAAAGGTAAATGAAACTTCTAATAACTTTTTATCAAATTTCTATTTTCAAAAAAGGAACAACTAGTATCATGGTACATTGTTCTAAATAAGTTTATAGAACACAACTAGATTTATCTAAAAAGTGAATAAATAGTTTGAACTTTGTACAGCTAACCTAAAGTTTTTGCCATATAAAATCTTCTGACCCGTTAGCACATGCCGGAACAAACAAACCAGTCAACCAACCGTACAACACCAACAACTCACTAACTCATTGCTGTCATGCAGGTAATTAATTTGTCTTTCTTACGACCCCGTATATTCTTGTCAGAGACAAATGCGACAAGTTCTCCCTGAGTAATAGTTTCTGTGCTGGTCGAAATCAAGCCGAAAAAACCGAAGGCAGTTCGTATTTGGCGGCGGTAGAGAATCTGGCAAAAGTCCGCACGAATGCCCTTTAGAGCTCCCGCTAAGACCACTGATGCGTCCAGCGAACGCCGTGGGGCGGGAATCGACGGCAAACTTGCCGCCTCTCGATAAAGAACTTTACCACGAAAATGAGGACTAGTTGTAACCCTCGAATTGAAGAAAGTTGTATGCTACAAGAGAAATTAATATCGTTGGAATCCATGTCGAGAATACAAATTTTAGAAGATTCGAGCCAGTTTAGGATTGAAAGGAAATCTCATAACTAAATCAATTTTTACAAGCACGTATAATATTAAATAACATCTGGTAAATATATACTCGTAGTTAGATATGTCCCTCATTCTGAGAAAAAAAATAAAATTAGATGTTACTTATAGAGTAATTGTACATAGAAGTACAGTACAATATTTACTTTAAAATATTGCGATTTAAACCAATTAGCTTCAATAAAATGTTGATATTATGAGGGTGCTGAACATGAAATTTCAACGCTCCGTTTGCTGTTTGGCGACGACGTATTTATATGCATGCTCGATTGGCATGTGCTTAAGAGCATGTACGAAGATGTATTGATATCTAGTTATTCTAGACCAGTTCCATGCATAAACAAAATATTGCGTTACCATAGCAACGAACAATAAATCATTAGAAGTGTCAGTGTGAAGTTGGACGTCAAAAAAGTAAACCATAGTTATGCAATAAATTAAAAGGAAAAAGATGTTCTCCGAAATTGTGAAAATCGAAAAATTGGTTGGGTTAGGTTAGGTTAGGTTGGAATATCAAGCCATCTTCAAGTACCTGTATTCAAAAGGGTTAAGAGGTAAGCAGATTCACGAAAATATGCTTAATACCCTTGGTGATCAATGTCCTTCGTCCTCTCCAAGACCGAAGAAGTTTCGTGTCCAAAAATCTGCTGGAAAAGTTCTTGCTTCAGTTTTTTGGATTGCCGTGGAGTAATCATGATTGATTTTTTAGATAAGGGTAGAACAATAACCGGAGGTTATTATTCGACATTACTGGCCACTCTACGGAAAAAATTAAAGAGAAAAGACGCGAAAAGCTATCAAAAGGTGTTTTGTTTTTGCAGGACAACGCCCCTGCACACAAATCTCATGTTGCATTGCAAAAAATTCGTGATTTAGGGTTTGAATTACTAGAACACCCCCCTTATTCTCCAGATTTGGCTCCGTCCGACTATCATATCTTTCCTCCACTGAAAAAAAGTTTAAAAGGTCGTAAATTTTTTTCCAACGAGGAAGTAATGAAAGCTGTGTAGGTCTGGTTTGCAGAGCAAGAAGAAACATTTTTTTTAAAGGTCTAGAGACGTTGCAGGTTCGCTGTAATAAATGTATCCAATTAAGAGGAGAATATGTTGAGTAATGAAATATTTTGACATGGAAATTTTGTTTGGTTCTATAGAAGGCTAAGAATTTTTCAATATACCTATGTGTATGTTAGGGCGGTTTTTTGATAGTTAGCGTCTTCGTGTATCTCTTCCTCTAGTGCCCAGAAATTGAAGAGCAGTGTGGGAAGTTCATCCAGTACTTATATCACAGCACTAAAACTTGTTTGGGTTGTGAAAATTGGTGCCGTACTGGACCAATCAGACAAAGTAGTGAAGTTGATCAAATTAGCTGAAATTGTTAGTGAAATAATCAACGGTCCTTGAGGACCCCGTAGTTTTCTTATCCGCTTTCGCTTCTAATTCGTCAAAAACTTGATGTAATTGGTTTATTTTTAAACTGTGTTTGAAAGTGGCTAATTATTTAAAATTGTAGTTTCAGCTTTTCTTAGATTGTTGTCAACTAGACATCGTGGCTGGTGTATAACATTTGCATTGCATTTGTAAGTCAACATGGAATGAAATTTTCTGTGTTCGGTATGTCAAAACATTGATATTTTCTTTATGGAAGTGGTGCGTGCAGACTCAGAGGCAGACAGGCTTGTAATTATTTCCATTGTACCCGAGTGTATATAACAACAACTTGCGGTATTTTTCAGAATGAAAGTCACGCAGAAGTATTACAAATAATTACTTACTATTTGTTTGATTTCATGTGATAAACGGAATTTTGAATAATATGGTCCAAAAATACAATTTGCCAAATAGGTCAATGTTTTTCTCTCATTGAAATACTACACGTAGAAAGAAG
>CAJUYI010000569.1:70404-81399 GCA_910591695.1 Galerucella pusilla | reverse complement strand
ATAGGTCAATGTTTTTCTCTCATTGAAATACTACACGTAGAAAGAAGTTTCATATTTGTGAAATGATACAAAATCCAAGGTCTTGTTGGAAATACTGTCAATTATTTGTAAAAACTACCATTTACCATGGGCATCCAATGAATTGATTCGTTGATTGGTCTGTATTTTCAAAAAAAGGCAACTATAGCATAATCATCTTTTTAAATAAGTATTCAATAATTCATTGACTGTTTAAGCCGGAGGTATCAGTTTAGGCCATTAAATGTTAAATTAAATGATATCTTATTATTCATCGAAAATGCCGAATAAAAATCCCAAATATATAGTAGAATATATTTAAAAAAAGACAGAATATTTTATGTGAATAAAGGAAACCTTACCTTTATATTGTTTATTCCAGAAAAAATACCTTTTATCGAATTCGTCTTTATAGTTTGATCAAAATAATTTGAAAACTTTTCTATCTTACCATGTAGTTTTGCAATAAAACAAATCCAACTTGTTTTGAAATAAAATTCACAAAGAAAACAAAAACGACCCACTCCGAAAAGTTTAGGCATAAAATATAAATCAATATTGTCGCATTTCCATAAAGACTTTGACTCAGTTCAATCACTCTATAAATTCCATATTCAAATATGTTTTCTTGAAATAGTTTCAATCAATGAGAGCCGATGTTGCGAGGTCCAGGTTTGGACTAAATGCAGACGTTCGTGTATAGTGTGGATATACCTTTAACCTGCTAATAAAAATTAGATAAAATCAATAGATAGCGAATTTCACAAAAGAAAATTCAAAAATATTAGGATTGAATTAATGACGATTATCTTGAAGAATATTATAAAATGGAATTTCTTATGTGCTTTTGGCTGCAGAAACAGACATTGTCTGCAGGCTTTATTCTAATAACTGTACTAATACTAATAACTGTCAGTAACTGTAGTAAATTTTTTTCATATGAAAATTCTTTGGGAATTAATGTTGTCAATATCTTCCATCGAGCTGAATTAAATAGCACATCAATTTCGTTATGCCCTTTTTATCTCTATTTTCGATACTAACATAAGAAAAATAAAGTAATATTCTGAATTCATTTAATTTTGTTCCACTCGCTAATTTATCAAAGCTAAAGGCCTAATCAAACCAATTCATGGAACGAATTAATTATGAACTGACAAAACTGGTAATTGATAAACGTCATATTATTTGAATCGTTTGTGGTTGTGCTAGAATAGCTAGAAGGTCAGTTATTTGCGATTATTTGGAAGTTGTGAGGTTCTCTCAGCAAAAACGTGTTGGAAGATATCAGTTACACTACTTTTAAAAGTATTAGTGGCTGCTTGAAATAGAAGGAGACCTCGGAATGACAGCTGTAACATTTTTAGCGCATGCGATTCCATAGTTTTCACCATAGACATAGACATTATATTATATTTCTCTATGGTTTTCACTAAAAACATAATGTAAGTATAATTTATAGTTGAAAGTAGAACAACTTCTTAATGCAATAGTGTATTTGAAATTCAATAATGTGGTTGCATGAACATCATATAGGAAACTATAGTAATTAACTTTTTCTAATGTAAATGTAGTTATAATATAATGAAAATGTAATGATAATGAACGTTGCATGAATCCGCCTTAACCAAGAAATTTGAGTAATGGTTAGTTTAAATGCCAGAATTCCCCTATTTCCAAAGCGTCAAATGACCAATAGTCGATCCATTGGAACTACCAGCGAGATAAATACTGTACCTGTCATAAAAATTAATCGACAAAGAGTAGCCACACTGACTTTTATATAGGAATTGTAGAATCTGCCCTTAAAGGGCAAAGTTTCCAAAACGCTTCTTAAAAGTAAATTTGAAAAAATTTGAATTAAATAATTTTTAGTTTCAAATATAAAACTAGCTTATGCCTATTGACTCTATAAATAAATAGCATCTTATTATTTTTTTTGCACCGGTCCTGTATTTGACTTTGTGAACGTCGTTTGAAAGTTTCTGTTTGAAGCTTGATTTGTCGGAGAACATTTGATTAAGAAAATCCTGCCTGATAGAGACGTTAGTGGAAAATTCTCGAAACTTTGAGATTTTCATGTGTGACTTCCGTTAGAGAGACGACAGTTGGAAAAGGATAGTTGAGCGGAAATTGCTTTAGTTTTGAATCTTGGAGTTGAGAGAAAAAGACCAATTTCTATTGTGCCTGGCAGTTTTTTTAATCAATAGATATAAAGGCCATGGCCGATTAACCATGTTGATTTGGGCCCGTCTTTGGTTGGAACGTCTTTTCCTAAATTTTCAGCTCCTAAGATGTATTACGGGCGTTACATATGCAAAAAATATATTTCTTCTCTTTTTCACTTTTTGGCATCTGGATATCTCATTCGCTCATCAATATTTTCTTTCGTTCTTTTTTAGTCTCTCTCATGAGGAAATTTCCCAATCAAAACGTATGTTTCTAGTTTTTTTTTGTAACTTTATAGCTCACTAGAACTCCTTTTTAACAAAAATATCAGCTTTTAAATTTTTTTTTGGCTTCTTGTTCATTTTAAAGCCGAAAGCAGCTCCTACACTAACTTGAGATATATCCCATTCAATTCCTTTGGAAAAATACAGAAGAATCTGTATTAAAAAGCTTGAAAATCCAGCGTCCTTTTGGACTTTATGCAACATTACTATTGTCAGTGAGTTATATTGCCCAGCATCATCTTGGAATTTGATCTGACGTATTATAACCACATTCCTCTCGATTTTCCATCAAAAACTACATGAAGTAAAATTTAAACGAGTAGATTGTAGCTGTCACTTAGCTGCTGTGATGAACTATCTATCTTGTGCAAGATAGGAAAGTGAAGTTTTCAGACTAGCAGGAAAGCTGACCACACTCTTTAGAGAACAAGGAGTTGATATAACGAATGGGATTGAAACAGAAGAAGCAATGAATGAACATGCAAAAAGAGACAACGATGAATATTCTGAAAGTGTCTTAAAAGTCACGATACATTGTATTTTTAGTTACTATATCCTGAACATAACCTGTTGGAACTTTAGTTCTTTACGTCAGGTTATGTTTGAGCAACCGGGGGTCGCGACGCAAAAGATCTGACCGTTACGTTACGTTACGTTATGTTACGTTGCTTCGTTATGTGCCTTGCTTGCGTGCGTGTGCACTCTACTCATTCTCTCTCTCGTTCACGAAGCAGCGATTCATATGCTTCGGCCGGGAATCGAACCCAGGCCGCCCGCGTGGATGGCGAGCATTCTACCACTGAACCACCGATGCTATGTTAAAATTCTATGCAAAGCTGGTATTCACAGTGCTGGTGATCTACTTGAATTTGTTCGGATACATTTTTACTATTATTTCCATAATTTTTTTGCGCGATTGATCTTTTTTGTTTATTTACAGCATCGCTTGTCAGAACGGTAGGTTGTGTTTACTGGTTTCTAAGCTTAACACGTCGGTAAGTGATTTACTTACCGTTCAGACGTCAAAAAGTAATAAATACCATAAAAACAATTATATTTTGGATGATTCATTGTTTCAACACTAATAATATTATTATAATTTTGTAGAATGATAAAATAAAAATGATAGGTAAGTCAAAAAATAGAAGTATTCTATACCTGGATTCATTTTTTGAAGACGTTATTGTATGTTTGGTTGCCTACACCACCGATTACTGTCAATATAAATATAATGGATAAAATGTGCATTGGGTTGCCTGCAGAAAATCGTTTTTCAATGTAGGCAAATCATGCATTAATGGGGGTCATTAATGTATGTCTAATTTTGAGAACGTTAATAGCATATGTTAATCCACAATCGACGAAATAGTTATTTACGTAATTAGTGGGATATGGACATTACTATCGCACGCATGTGAAGTTTGCCGTAGGCCGAGGCGTGTAATCACATAAGTGCGTTAATAATTCCTATCACACGTGTTACGTACAAAATTTTATCTACAACTGTTTATTAGTATTATTAAGAGTATTTTTAATACTGTGTATCATATTTTATGACCATAGCAACAATGACAAACAAGGCTGTGAAAAAAAAAATAAATTAGTTATGTCATCAAATTTTCAAAGTTGAATGAACAAAAATCTATAAAAATGAGTTCAAGCGAAGAAAATCTCCTTTCGGAAATTGAAAATGCAGCTTCCAGTGTTATTTTAAATATTTAATTCTGGTATTAATATGTTTCTAGATTCTTATTACCGCACTAGTGCGGTAATGTAATCAAAAACGCACTAGTGCGGTAATATACGTCATTATGACATTAAAAATAGTGTCAAATCGTACCCGTTACATGACAGTTGTAGATAAAATATATTGTGTGCACTTTTCCATTTCTCTATTGAAATTATCAAATAAAAAAAGTCAGTATCATAATGTTTACGTAATTGCGGACAGGTATAAATTGGACAAAAATTTCAAGATTATAAGAGCTTAAAATTTTTTCCCTCATCCGAAATGTGGGTAATTAGACATCCATTTTACTATGCTCAACAACCAAAACTTCTTGAGGCTCAAGTAAAAGACGTTAGGTAATATTAACCTGATAAATTTTCGACTCGCGAATGTTTTTGATGAAATTGTTACCCACATTTAAAACGAAATAAACGTCAAGACAAATTTTGGAAAATTCAAGGATGAACACAACGCATTTTCCAGCATATAATTATTTGCAATGAGATGTTGGAAAAACTGGAAAATTTAATTTTTTCAAAAATTCATATCTTTGTTTTTTTCAAGTTATAGCGATGAAACGAATAAATTTTTTAATAATGGCGTCATTTTTTTTCAGTTTGAATAAATCAGTTAATCAGGTGATAGTAATGGTACGTTTTACCAAAGTATGAGACAAATCGAAATTACCGTTCAAAGGTTATGATCAAAAGAAATATCAGTCAAAATTGACAACTATAACTGTACATGAATAAAATGTACCTCATGACTCTCCCTGAATGAATTTTAATTATTTGAACACTCCCTCTGTAACAGTTATTAAAAAAACAACGAAAATACCGTCGATTTTCAGCAAGAGCGGAGAAATAAGCACGTTGAAAGCAATAATTTAATAATCTGTTTTAATCTAACAAGATTTAAAGTAGGAACCTATAAAATTGCGTTCAAAATGAACAATTTACCAGTGAGGTAAATTGTCCCGTAAATACAAATAAAACCTAGCGAGGTGGAAACAGGATTAAATAGAAATTCTGGCATAGTAAATAATGTCTGCAGCATTTGCATGGATAAAAGTAAGAACTTGGCATCCGATTTTCAGACGGACATTTGGCAAAATTACAGTTTGAAAATTAAGTAATATTTTTGAATATGAAATTCAAAACGTAACTTCCAGAAAATGCAGTAGTTTATGTTCCTCTCTTTATGCGATTCTAATTGAAATGTTTTTGCCAAAACGCAAAACGAGGTAAAGTTTTTTTGAGCTTAAGTGATTTAAAATGATAATATATAGCTGTTTCAAATGTATATGTGTATTAAAGTAAGCTCTGTAAACAGAGTAGTGTTGTAAAATACGAATATGGCACGTATTCTATACATCCACAATTGGTTCTAGATTATATTGAGAAAAAAAGTCAAATTAATCAACATCCCTCCCAATATCTACAAATAATAACACCATCCTCTGAAAATACGAGACCACAAACAAACTCATACGAAGCGAAACTGGAGTAGGCTGCTTAGTATCTACTGTACACAACGCCATAATATCCTCTTACACTGGAGAGTTGTTTAGTATCCTCCAAGCCTTCAAGTTCATTTTTCCACCCAATAAGCACTTCGTAATTTGCACTGTTTCACTGGCTCAGATTTAATCATTGAATGTCACCTTTGCTCACCACCTCCCGATTTAAACCTATATGATTCCCACTAACATCGTTTTTCTCAGGATATTCTACTCCAACACACAACTCGCTGATGCCTTCACATATGAAGCTGCTTCATCCACTATCCCATCATCGAGCATTTGGATTTGCGAACTTAAATCTAAGATCAAAGAAAAATCAAGTCATGGTGATACCACTAGAAAAATATGCCTTGTCATGAAATCGAGTCCTCACTTGGTCTACCACCAATCTTCACCCATATGAGAAAGAAATGTCTGTCCATCGCCAGAAGACTGCGAATCGGCACTACAAAACTGACACATAGTTAACTCAAAGGTATCTAGTAATAGACGTACATTATTATTATAATTATTAATTGCCTTTGTTAGTCTGTAAAATACAAACAATACTTACAAGAGGCGAAGTCTAGCTAAAAATACTCCACTCAACCTCATGTTTACAGAAAAAAAAAACAATTCAAAACAATATTGCTGAAAGCTCAATTACACTTGGTCTCCAGTTAATTACCTGCAAGTCATGTAGTACATTGATGAACGCTTTCTAATGTAACCTGGTGCTAGCGGCTAAAGATAACCGAAGGCTACGTAGCGGTCATATTTAGCCGGGCATTGATAAGCCCGTCATCAGTAAAGAAAACAGCTCCTAATAAAATTAACTTGGTACTTGGTAGTAGTAGTAGCAGTAGCAGTAAATTTTTTCACACTATGCACTCTTTATTTTATCTTTCCCATGGGGTTTTTTGTATTGTTTCATAGAATTGCCAGGCTATTTCAATTCCTTATTCTAACTCTCAATGTTCACCTGTCTTCACCTCTTCTTATGTACAGCAGCTCTATAATGAAATTCATATACCCTAATTTTAGTATCTAAATACTAAATTTGCTGCTTTTACTCGCTATACATTTCGTTAATCATCATAAATTCTAGGAGTACATTAACACTACAGCCGTTTCTACTACTGTAACATTAACCACGGCTAATCCGGAAGTAATGGGGAAAGATGGGTAGATATATGCACATTTGCTTTTGGTGTCTTTCAACTGGCGCTTTTGTTGATGGCTGGTCCGTTTGCTTGAAGGTTAATTTCTTTTCCCTGTTTTGTGGCCTGCTTCTCAATTAATTAACGGGCTTTGTTTTTATTTACAATGAACAGTAATTGTTTTTTAAATTTGGATATACGTTATGTTCATGGTTATAGAAAAAATATTTTTAATAGCTCACGATCTTCATGGACCATTTGAAATACTCAATATGTGAGTAGCATCCTTGGAATTTGTTTCTCCAGATATCGGTGAAGTGAAGTTTCATATGACTCACTTTTCAACAATTGAAAAAAAACACCTAAAAGTAACCACTGATCAATATAGCCATGAGATTGTTATAGGTTTTCTTATTGACGCTTCCACCATCCGAGGATACCATGCAACTGTAATTCAGACAGGTATTTACGCCAATTATTTATCAGAGAGCCAAGCCATGCCATGTAACGTCGAAATTGTATCAAACAGCTGAAAAAGACAGTGTCTGTGGTTTACATCCCTGATCATTCTGCTATGGATGGTAACGAAAAGGCAGACACCTTTGCAAGGAAGGGTGCTGCAGATGATTTTATTGGACCATAACCTGCAATCCTTACAAAAATGTCTCCAAACAAGTTCTAGGCTATAGCATGACATACTTTGTCTAACAGTCCTATCAACAGGCTACTCTTGTCTGAATAATCATTTGGTTAGACCATGACTATCGGAAGATTTGACGAGCAGTCTTTATTTGGAAGATAAACAAACAGCAGCGTTTTGTGACTGCCCCGCCGCGGTTCATATCAAGGAACTCTCTTTAGAGCCTTTGGTTGAAACTTTGACCAAACACAATTTCCAAAGTTGATGAGTCAATATAAACATTATATTGAGCTAAGAAAATTTCCAAGACAGTTGTCTCAACAAGAATTAAGTCACGTGCAGTAGCGTAATTTCAAATCAGGCCCCCTCACAATGTTTTTAGCGGGTCTCTCGGAACACTGAATGCTCTTTAGACTAGCACCGCCTCCAACCTGACGAAAATTATTAAAACAAACTTAAAAAATAAACAAAACCAGTGACGACGATGAGTGAGGGATGCGTAACTTATAATAATATCTTGTAGGGGGTGTTGCCATACTTCCTAATTGAAAGTGAATTAAATTCAAAATTCTGAGGGTTTTATCTGTAAAAGAACGATTTTCTAGCTCAGTACTTTTTCGTTGCGCTTGCGCCAGTGGTCTCCGGGCCTCCAAAATTGCGGACCCCTAGTTACGCCATAGGTGACGTGAAGACTATCTTCAAGATTTAACCAATCGGTAAAATTCGTTTGAACAAGTGGCCCTATGTTGCCGATTTAATTTCATTATTAGTATATTTCATTCCAGCAACGAGTCCTATATTGTATTTATTCCATCGTTATCTTTGTGACGTTACATATCAAACGTTTTCTAGCACAAGCAACATGCGCGCTTAATAGACGAAATAAAAGAATTTCTGTAACCTAATGCACGTTCAAACTTTTTCATTACTTCAATTCCAAAATGGATTTCCAATAATGTAATGTTTGCTTCTTGCTAGAAGCAGATTGTTTCTAAACATAGAATACAATGTTATTTGCCATTTGAGCGAATTACACTTTTCTTACTATCTTCTTAACAAATAAGGATATACCCACAGACGTAGAAACGGGGTTCGTCCAATATATAATCAAGATAATTGAATGATATTCATGTAACGGTAATCTAGAAACGAAACTTTTCAATCCTCAAAATTCTGGAAAAAAAATACGATGTTAATACATAGGTAATTTCACAGACTTCTTCAAAGTCAACAACACATAATAAGCCAAACACACAGTGGCCACAGTGACTAGCGTCTAGCCGTTATCATAGCATGGCTCCCGAGCGAGAGCTTATTCACCCGACTCGGTACCAACGTTGTCAAATTCAATTTATTGAATCTCGGTACCCAAATTTAGTAGTTGAAGTGCGCATGCGTCCAAGCAGAATTTAACCGTCTATTCGATGTTATTGAATGTAAGCAGATTAGTCCAGTTGGTAGGATACTGAGATTATAACCCAGAGGTCGTAGGATCGAAACCCGGTTAGTACCTGGTTGGTTTTTTTTGTATTTTATTTATCTTCTTGTTTTTTTTTTAGTTTTCTATTTCTTATTTTCTGATATTTTCATACACAGTTACGCTTTGATCAACCGGGTTTGAGCCTGGTTTTTTTTTTTTTTAGTTTCCTATTTCGTATTTTCTGATATTTACATATTTACTTCAATATTGTTATGTTACTACTGAATTTGACAACGTTGGCGCCTATCGTTCATCTTCGGGAGCCATGCTATGACAACGGCTAGACGCTAGTGCCACAGTGCTGAATATTATCAGCAGCTAAGAGAGTACTTATTGACAACATCCGCAAGTTTAATTAGCTCTACATAATTATGACACTGATATCGATGAAGGCAGCCTGGTACACGGACGACTCCAAGTAACAAGACGAAATTGTTGTACCCAAACAAAAGAATAGCAATTCAAAGCGGAAGTATCGGCGATTGAAAGCCAGAAAGGAACATCTTGTTCAGTAACTATTTTCACGAATAATCAAGTTACACTGAAGATTAAATTCTAAGGTAGTACTTGAGACCGTTGTCAGGTCTGGGTACCAAGGCAGAAGAGTGATAATGGTTGAAATGACGGATGAATTTCGCCCAACAAGGATCATCAATGTCATTCATTGGTATGGAACCCTCTGCGTCGTCGCAGAATTGACAAGAAAGTAGGTGGTACAGAGATCTCTAGAATAGGTGGAAATCTTACCAGGACAAATAGAACCTAAACAGTTAATTACAGGACATTCACCAAAATGAACCGAATAAGCAAAGATAGGAAAACTATCAAAACCGCAGAAGAGGTATGCAGAGCGAATCCTAGGCCAGAACGACCGCCTGGCAAATGAGCGGTTTCTTTTATAGTTCGTCTCAAGATATTAGAGAATAAATAACGCATTATTTTCATTCAACTTGGAGTTTGAGTTCTCTATAACAAACATTTTACAAAACATTCGAAGAAACTCAAACTGAAATATCAAAGTGATAATTCAATAATTCTCATATAGAACAATACTGACGTTTTTCAAGCAGAAAAAAATGTTGTATTTTAAAAGATTTCACGCTTGGCTGGCTATGAGCAAAAAACCTTTTCCATTTAAAAATCACTTAAGGAATACTCAATTTAACTTCAACGAATTGGTAACATACGCTCTGCACTATCTTTTGTTACTGTAACTGTTATGTCACATTAAATTAAGTTATATAGCCGCTTCCAACATCAACAACAATATTTTGTAGTTTAAGCAGACGTCCACTGTAGGAATACAGGTCAAAGTGTCAAGTAGTATTATTCTTAGTTTAAAGAAGAAACGTTATATGAGACTTAAAGGCGGTTTTAGTTTTCACTCTGGGAGTTTAAATAAAATTGAAGAGGATGGAAAATTGCTTTGAACAACAAACATTCGTAATTGAATTTTTTTTCAAGAACACAGATGTTTGAATGAGGGTAAATTAATATAATGTATACCCTGATCTAAAAAATAGACTTTTTTCACTACTAGCTGTGAAGTTGACAATTATTGCTTGTTCTAGCCAACTAAGAAGTTGAATTTCTCTATTAGTGGTTAATAATTTTTTCCACTATTAACCTCGGTCAATAATGGACAAATTCAAATATTTTGAGAATTCAGGGATAGTAGTTCAACAAAAACTTGTGGAACATAATTTTGTATACCCAGGTGATTATCTTTAATATATTCGCTGTTTGAAATTACCTGTTCGTAAGGAACCCGCAGGAAGTTGTTTTTTTATTTGATTGAATACCTAACTTAGAATCTACTCGTTCGCGTTCATGCCAACCGGCTGGGCGCTGGGCAGTTGTCACTAGTCCCTTCGGCAGCACGACATCATCTCCTTTCTTTCGCACCCTGAGGTACCTATTGCTTCTCAAGTAACATACGAATACTCTTATTATTAACTCCTAGCTGTCCAGCGACAGCCAAGCCGCCCTTAAAGCACTTCAGAGCTATAGGGTG